>JANHGB010029413.1:0-16696 GCA_026283785.1 Coracopsis vasa
AGCAGCTGCCAGTGCCTAAAGGGGTCTACAAGAAACCTGGAAAGGGACTCTTTACAAGGGCAGGTAGTGACAGGACATGGGGGAATGGATTTAAATTGAAAGGGAGTAGGTTTATATTATATAATAAGGAAGAAATTCTTCATTATGAGGGTGATGAGGCACTGGCACAGGTTGCCAGAGAAGCTGACTGCCCCACCCCTGGCAGTGTTCAAGGCCAGGTTGGACAGGGCTTGGAACAACCTGCTCTAGTGGAAGGTGTCGCTGCCCGTGGCAGGGGGTTGGAACTGGATCATCTTTAATGTCCCTTCCAACTCAGACCATTCTATGGTTCTATGAATTTAGAAAAATTGGGTTGAATAAGTTTCAGCCCACCAACTGGTCTGCGGTAACCTGTTGTGCGCATGCCCTTAGGTTACCCCAGCTGTGAGACAAAACATTAAATTTCAGTAAAAATGAAGAACTGCCCTTTGATTTTAGTGGGAAGTTCAGCACTCAACTTCTGTTAGCTCATGAATGACAGCTGAGGGCTTGTACCTTAATTTAATACAATGTGACTATATATTCAGCAGCTATCCAGAGTCAAAAAGCCCCCGAGCAGAAGAGAAAGAAGAGACTTACTGAAATGCACATAAAAACATGTTGGAGTTATTGTTGCCAAAATAAATGATAAGATAGAGTGCATTCCAGAGCTAATACAGTGGAGGAGATGTTGAACTGGGCAGCTGTTTCACATAGCAGGTTGCAAGCATTAATGAAATGCGTTAGAAAGCAAAGCAGAAAAATTAAGAGCTAGGAAAAATTCAAAGGTAGTAATGAGTGCACAAGCGTAGCCAAGCCGAAAGGCCTCTGCACCTGCTGCATCACAGGAAAAATGGGAGAGTTTGGGAAGAGTGGCTGGCTGTGGCTGTAGCCAAGTATCCAAGTGGCCTCAGTCTGAAAGTAGAAGAGTGGGGAGCTGTGGCAAGTTAAATGATGCCATAGGATGTTTTCTGCTGCTTTTGGTTTGGGGTCTCTATGTGGGCTGGTAGTAGATGAGCTTGAGTCCGGAGAGGAGATTGAACAGTGTTTAACTTGAAGCAGACTCTACCTCAAGCATTGTGGTTTGTTACGTAGTCAGTAAAGGGAATCAGAGAGATGGAGGCTGGCCAGAGCAATATAGATCCAGCAAGGCTGAAACTTGTAAATACACTTGACTAAACTCATGTGGTAACTGCAAATGGAGCAAGTGGAAGTCCCTTGTCTCACTGCTGAGCTGGGAGTGATCTCGTGTGTGGCTTTTGGCTTGGGGTATTTTTGGGTAACTTTGCCACTAAGAATTGATGCCTTGCAGTTAATATGAGTAATATGTCTCTCTTTAGCTTCCTATAGTTAAGGATAAAAGAAAAACATTGGATACCCTCCTCCTGCCCATATATTATTAAGCTTTTCATGCTTATGCTGTGTTAAAGCAACTTCCATTAAAAATCATGGGTAATAGCCTGTTGATCAGAGGCAAGAACTGGACCTGTTGGATCAAAACATCCTGAGAGTTTGTGCTTACTTAAAACTAAACTCTCCCCATTCATCCAGTGAATTAATTTATGAAGAAGTGAAACCTATTTGTGCATTTTTAGTATCCTTAAGAATACTGAATGAAAATAGTAAGAATTATGTGGCACTCTTTCATTATATAGGAAGGGTCCAGAGAGAACATTCGTGTTTCAGTCTTTGAGTCTGCTCATCTGGCAGATGCATCTCTCTGAGCATACCTGATCTTCTCTGACTTTTGGAATGAGACAGTAATTAACTGAATTTCTACATAGTAGGCATCACTAATGGAAATTCATGAGCCTTGTAGAAGTACTTCAGAGTGATTTATTATTTTAAAACCTTGTATATACATGGGATAATAGGCCAAAATATTTTGCATAAAATATTTATTATCTGCACTTAAAATTGTACTGGATGGTTAACGTGTTATTTTGTCCTGATGCAACAGAGAAAAGCAAAGTCAGGATATTGCCAATAAGACTAAATCTGAGTTTACCAGCAGCCTCCTAAAATTACCTTTCTAATCATCTGTATGTGACACTGACTTAGTTTTCATATACAGATAAGCTGAATTATTTTCTCCTATTTTAATGCAAAATTAGATATCTTGTTTGGACCAACAGTGAAGAGGAGAAGTGTGTGTTTCTCACTGGGAAGAGTTTTCTCCTCAGACTGCACTATCCAAAGGACCTTGATCCTTTTATTAATATAGCAAGGCAAAGGAGAGAAGGGGTTTCTCTCCTAATTGCGTTAAAGGATGGTGGGAACCACTGGTAAGTACTGCAGAAGTAATGGGTTTCACACCTCCTAGAGTTGTTTTCACCATATCTCTACCTTTATGAATATGCGGAAGAAGTAGTGTCAACTACCTTGATGCCTTTAGCCTTCTTTGCATAAACAATTTCAGGTCTTTTAAAAAGCTTCTTTCAGCTCCCTTAAATGGCCAGGCACAAACGATTTGAACTGCAGGGAGATAAAGTACAAAGCTTTCCCCAGTGAACAATTGAGATTAACAGAGTTTCTTGAGAAGTGTGGATTAGAGGAGAAAAACGATAACGATTTTGTTCTTTGTAGAGAAATAACACCTCTGACTGTACAGCCGGTCACAAAATGAAAAACCCCAAAAGGTTGATTTGCTTACTTTTTAGCTTCAGTGATTTTTTTCTTGCTGTCTAAGTGTAGTGACTAGTACACTATGTGCTGGGATGGATCTGACTGTCCAGTGAGGATGGAGGCTGTAAGGCCACATCGCTTCTCTGCTGTCAGGGAGCTGATAGCTCAGATGACACCAGCATAGGGTCTGTGGCTTCTTATCTCCTCATACCTCTCAAAATCAATCCCCTGAGTTCATCCATGCGCATTCAGGTTAACTGTCTTACTTCTGGCCTAACCTTTTCCAGCAAATTTTAGAGGTAGTGGTCTGGTTCTTTCAAATGCAGCATATTATTTGGAATGGTGTGATACGTGGGAGAGCACCCATGGGTAAGTGTTCCTGCTGGCTTTTGTGTCTGGAGCTGTGAAGGAGAAGCTGGTCTTGGAGTTGTAGAGTCAAGGTTTTCACTGTATTGCAAAAGTGACTCATAGGATCAGTCATGCGGATAGCACTGTGTCAAAGGCACTGGCCTTTTTCCAGTGCTGGTGGAAAAGTATTTGGTGTTTGGTATCCATAACAGCTAAATTCTGGAAGACCTCATGCTGTGAGTAAATCTGTGCATTCTGAAAGTTAGTCTGCTTTCTGCCACAAGAGAAGGGCTTTGAGGAGTCCACAAAACCCTGGGGGATTTCACTAGAAATTAGGTCTTCCCCTATAGCTGGAAGTGTAGCTGGAAGTAAAGACCTGAATCCAGACCTCTTCAGTTTCTGTTTTTAACTCACTTTTTTAAACTGAGATTTGAAGATTAGAGGAGATTGAGGCACATCCTTGCAAATATTTGTCATAAGACCTCTGTATATGATACGTTAGTACTGATCATGTCAAGAGAGCAACTGGAAAATCTCAGTGTGAACTTAGGAACCTTTATAAAATAGTTTCATAATCAGTTATCATTTTCACACTCTGAGATAAAATGCATGGGATAAAAAGCCAAACTATTTTGTTCTTAGTTGTTTAAATTTAAACTTTTAGTCAAAGTATAAACATCAGTTCCAAATAATTCAGATTCTCTCTTACTACTACGAATGATGGAAGCAGGTCACTTCAGGAAGGAAGGATGTAGAAAATGTCATAGTTTTACTTAAGGAAGAGAAGATACATCTGTTTTTTAATTGTCATGGAATACAAATACAGTCTTGATGCTCCTTAATTTCTCAGAGAGTCAGTTTGACACCATTGAATAGGTAGCCTATGGTTTAACTCCTTTTCAATTCAAGTTAAATTACCATTTAAGACCCTCATGCTACATATAGTAGTAGTTGTATCTGGCTTTCAATCTGTGAGCAGCCTTGTATCTTTAGGATGAGTTCCCAAAGCTTTAATAAGCAGTAGGCTGTTGATAGTGACGAATGCTATGACTATGAAGGGCTGCAAAATGTCTTTGTGGAAATCATGACTGTAACATGCATTCAGCTCTAAGTGTGATTCATGTAACTACTATTTTGATGTCTGTATGTGTCAGAACTCTTGGTATAAATGAGGTTATTTTAAGAGTAGAGGACAGAAGTGAGGCCACAGGCTGTGGCTTCTATTAAGGTGCATGCAGTTGCGTGGGTTCTTGAGCACAGGGACCCATGATTTGCCACATATCCCTTGCTATAACGTAGCACTGTACTGGGTGTGTTGACCTAGGGCAAACCTTTTTAGATGTCAGATTAAAGATTAGGTCACTGAGAGCCTTCTAGGACTTTTGCAGAATGAACTGGTAAGAAAAATCCTAACTTTTCAAGTGCATGAGAAACACAGGTGGCATCAGAAAAGAGTGAAGTGGCTCAAGGTTTATGTCTCATAGCCAAGAAAACAAAGGCCACAGCGTGATTTCTCATTATTCTGATGGGCAGGTGGCAATATCCACAAAGATGGCTGACACTAAGTCATATCCCTTGACTGGAAGTCTGGCAAGGTGCTATTTAGAATAAATCGTTGCTCTAAACAGAAAATCTTCCCCTGGTGTGAGGGGTTGGCATAAACAAGTGATATCCACTCTCTTGCATTTTCGTTCTGTACTTCACACTAAGCTGTCCCTGGTTTTCATCTGTATGTACAGTGGAAGACATAAATCATATACATGCAACTTTTAAAACACCTGAGATTTCTGCCAAGTACTGCTGCCCCAAGGCTACTTTTGTGCTGCTGGAGTGACGAGGAACTATCTGCGTACATTTAATAGTATTTCAGTTAAAATAAACTATATATCAGGTACTAGAGTGTATTTCAGACTATTAGGAGAATGGATCAGAGAGTGGTTTACTCAGTGCTGTGCAGCAGCCCCAATATCATGGCTCGCCAAACTAGTGCTTTACCAAGAACTAACAGTTGCCTGTATTAGTCTCTCAGGGGGCCTTCCTTCCCCTCTCTCCCATGAATAGAATAAGAAAAAGACTAAGACTAAGACTAAGAAAAATAATAAGAATAAGAAAAAGGAAAAGAATAACTGAGTTGGAAATGACCTACAAATCATCATCTAGTCTAACTGCCTCACCACTGCAGGGCTGACCCAAAGTTAAAGCGTAGTATTAAGGGCATTGTCCAATTGTTCTTAAACATAATTGCTAGTAAGTAATACTGAAAGTATTTCTGGTCTTTGTTCTGTTCCCATGAGGAGCTCTGTAAGCTTTCATGGTTCTTTTCATGGTAGTCAACACGTTTACTGTGCTTGGCTTTAGCTGCACACATTGGCTACATATACTTGTTTGACCAAGTTGAGAGGAGGAAGTTCAGGTGATGTGGATTGGGTGACAGCAGTGGTGCCACGAACATGTTTAGTTCACGTTTTGTCACATAGGGCTCCCAGCACTGTTGTTGGGTCTGTCGGTCCCTGCACTCCCTCTGCTTCTTCCTTTCTGCCCCTTTCCTAGGTGTTGGCATCCAGTACACTGTGGTACAAATTTATCTATGTTTCCCCCATGCCTGCCCCATGGGAGGACTGCCAGAATGGGGCAGCCAGAGGTGGATGTCCAGGTGTTTTCCCCAAATTCTCCTGAAAGTCCTGGTATCTCTCTCACGTATGATCCAACTCATCAACAGCACATGTTAGGGAGACACTTGGCTTTTCTTCTTGGTGCTGTTAGGTGGCTGACTGGGAAGTTGTCGAGATGTATTTTTAACCTGAGATTCATGGTTACATTAAGAATTTTACAATTTAAATTTCTGATGCAAAACACTCTGGCAGAACCTCCATTAACTGTGTTTATAAATCCTTCTGTGTGTATAAGCATAAATACTTTTCAAATCCAACTAGAAACTTTAGAGTTACACGACTAAGGTTTGAAATACCGGGGCTTTAACTTTCATTCAAATTAAGAAACCAGGAAAAGTAATGTTAAACAGTGGAGCAAGTAGGGATATTTTCCTCCCCAGTTTTTCAGTTATGCAGAAGTTTTCCAAGAGATTATTCTCACTGTCTTCTCAGAAAGAAAATAACCTTTCTTTATGCAAGTGCCAAGAACAAAAAATTACATAACTAACAACAAAACCCCTCATACATGAAAATAATAAAAACCATCAGAAGATACCTTTCATTTTTAGTGGTAGAGGTTTAGTATTAGGAGCTGTTACGGTACACAAAAAGCCTCCATAACCTCTATCCTCACTGAAAATTAGCATGGCTTAACTTCATAGTAACTACTCTAGATTAAGCTGTTGCAGAGTAACCCCCTACCTAAGCACTGTCTGAAAGGGAGAGGGTTTTGTTTGTGGGTAACTGTATAACACTTACAGGTGAAGCTAAATCTTCTTTTTGAGTTCTGAAATAGCACTCATCTAAGGGAGCTGATCTAAATAGATATTCCAGCACAGGTTTAATTAATGATGGACTAGATAATGCTGTTTTCCAGTACTGATTTCAACAAGTGCGTGGATTTATTTTTAAGCTTGGCAAAAGCCAAGAAGTGGGAAAGTGTGGATGTTTGGATTCAGTTTAGAAGAGGAAGGTCACACCAAATTTGAAATGATTGCCTGATCTTCTTTCAGTGGGTGCCCAAAACAGGGCTGTATTTACATTAAATCCAGAAACAAAGCAAGATTTTTCAGTATAAACAGGTTGTTGAACATGCTTTTCCTTTTCCATATGATACTTTTAGGGGCTAGGGAATGTCCTCTCATCAAAGATAAGACATGGTGGGTAAAGGAGTGCTATTTTTTATATTTTACGCCTGTTCTCCTGCATTTCTTCCTATGAATCACACTGCCTTGAAATTATGGGCACATATTTCTGCAACTGCTCCTCAAATCATCACTAATCAAATGATGATTAATTAAACCCTTCAGAAGAAAACTGGGCTAGCACATGCCCTGTAGTATCACTCAGGAAGGCTTGTTTCCATAGGAAGGCTCGGTTTTTGAAGAGTAAGGTGTGTTTTAGAGCCACAGCATTGTATCTCTTCCCATCTCAACTTCAGCCTGTGCTACATTAAACTGAAAATCTTTCTTTAAAGGCATAGCTGTACTCCTGCTGACATAACTCATGAAACTTTCTGATAGTGGAGCAAAATCGTATGTCTTATGATTGCTTGATCAGCCCATAGGTGAACTTAACTTTGCTGGCCTCTAACAACTGCAGCTTCTTTTAGCTAGTGCCACAACCTCCTTCGATAAAACCTCAGGTGAAACTGGTGGATGAAAACAAGGATCAAGATAGAGCTTAACTGAAAATAATCTCTTCCATACCTAGTAAGTCATGAAACAAGGATTGAAATCCTCCTTACACTTAGGGCTTGGTATGTGGATTTTTTTTGTCATGTGCAGACTTCTCAAGGAGGCAGAGTTGGATTCTCTGACTTTTAAGTCTTGTTTATGTAGTGTTTTCTGAAATAAATCTCCACCTGAGAAGTTAAAGAGGTGGTAAATAAGCATCATCATCTTATTTTGATTCTTTTTGCACTGACACAATGAAAATCTTTTGGTTTTGATATAAGATGTTATCTTATTCAGCTCACTACTAAATTTGAAATTATATTTGTACTGTGTGTAGCCATAATATCAGATATTACTGCTCAGAGGATGTGTTGATCTATAACTTTGGTCAACCCTTTTGAGATAATAGGTAATACCAATTTTCCTCGTGTGTGAGCAGCTCATCACCTTAGGTCAGGATAAGAGGTGATTTCAGTTTTGCAGTTGATTAAGCATCTTTGTGGTTTTCAGGCTTTAAAGCCCTGTTGGAGTTGTTTAGAATGAACTTTTTGATATGGAGATGTGAAGAAACAATGCGTTCCTCTTCAAATTACTGTGAAGGAGTCTGTTTCTTAAAGTAAGCAGCGAGTATTTCTAAAGAAGTTGTAATAGAATACTTAGGGTTGGAACTGACCTTAAGATCATCTAGTTCCAACTCCCTGCCATGGGCAGGGACGCCTTCCGCTAGACCATGTCACCCAGGGCTCTGTTCAACTCTCCCTTGAACACTGCCAGGGATGGAGCATTAAAATCTGCTTGTGTCTAGTTAATATTAAGTGTGGATACAGACCTTGCATAAATAGCACAGATTTGCTTTTTTTTTTGTTATTCTTCTTTTATTTTTACCTTCCACTGCTTGCATACAGACCTGTTGCCATGAAGCTGACCAATCTTTGGTATGGCTCATCATGTAAACTTGAGAGATTGGCTGGAACTGCTAACCAGTCAGCTATGTATAAAGCAAGAAAGAGTTGATTTTGTTCTGTCTTGGAGTCTAGTATTGACTTAAGCTGTAATTCTCAGTTTTCTCAACTCCTAGGGCTTTGTTCTCATTAAAAATAAGGATCTCTTATAAATGCTCAGCAGTGAGTCAGGTGTGTGGATATCTGTATTTAATTCTCTCAACTTGGAATTAAGTGCTTAACTTAAATTGCTAAGCTTGAAGATTTTGCCAAGCAGCTTTATTCCAAAGCAAGTCAGAGAAAATAATAAGAAAAGGGGTGTTTGATTTTGCTTTAAAACTCCCTTTTTGCCTTCAATAATCATAAAAGATGCTAGACAGACAGGAATGGAGATTGGTTTCTGGTCTACCAAGTGTGGCATGGGAATTAACATGGCTCAACCTTGAACTGAAGAGACCACCTATATATTTAAGCTGCAGAACAGCACCCTTTTATCCTGCATGAATGGCCTGATGCTGTGCAAGACACCACTTTGTCACACGCCAGCAGTAGGCGTCTGAGGCTGGCTCTGTGTGGTGCCTTGCTTCCTTGTGCTAGCTGGACTGCAAGGGCTGGGGGGGCTTGTGGAGGGCTGCCCCCCTCTCCCTTCCAGCTGAATAGTTCCCTTAGGAAAAAACCTGTTCTTGTTCTTGACTTAATCATCCATCACAGCCGTCAAATTATCTTCTGTGCAGAGATGCCAGAGAAGCACGGGCCAGCCCAGTTAGCAGGTGGCCACTACTTAGAGAAAAAAAGAATGAAAATTGCCCTTGTTCACCCCAAACCGTTAATGGCTTGAGATTACAGTTTAGGTCATAGCCAGTCTCACTTGGCCTGTAAGAGGCAGCACTGCAGTAAATGTCCATCCGATTGTCGATGCATTTATTTATTTATTTTAATCTATTTTTTAACCTGGTTGTTGCATACTTGCTTACCTCAAGTTCTTTTGCTTCCTCCAGACTCATGCTTCTCTTGCTCATCTCTGACCTGAGCACTGTTATTTTCTGATCATTCTGCTCTCAGTCCTTTACATGGAAAGGATGAGAGACACAGCTTTCTTCCTTGTGGCCTCAGCACTTTCACTGTTCTAACTTCTCATCAGGGTTGCTCACTCATCCCTTCTGTCTCTGTCAACCTCTGTTCCCTCTGCTTTGCGCTCCTCTTGGCTAAAACACAAACTTGATATTTCCACAGCAGGGCTTGAATTGCTTCTTTAACTTTCTGGGTGGAGGAGGGTAGTCTTTTGAAAAGAATACGGGAACACTTTGTGCAAAGGGCTGGGCTCATAATTCAGTATTATCCTGGAGCACACTAGGATAGTCAGCAGGAATGCAATATTGAAAACTTGCCAGATACCAGAGCTCTGGAGTACTGGAATAAATTCTTCAGAAGACTGTGAGAGCTTAGTACACAACCATTCTTTTCTGACCGCAGAGGTAACGAATGTGTGAAAGCTGGGTTTTCCAGTGCTCAGCTGCCACTTGGTAGCAAAGCTTTTAGGAAAGTCCCAGATCCAGTTTAAGTACCTGGATTACAAATGCATATTTCAAAAAGTCTCTATTTCTAATTTGAGGTCATTTGTTTTGGAATCTAAATAGGAATGGACGCTTGCAAATACGAGTTGTTCAAGTGCTTGATTCTGCCTAGGCTTCACAAAACACAGGCTCAAGCCTGGGATTAGATGATAAAAAAACAAATCTGAAAACAAACCAAACATGTGATATTCATGATGGATATTATTACTAAATTGTTTGCCATTTAGTATGTTGTGGTCCTTTAGAAGCCTGTGGCCACACGTCTGAGGGGTTGTAAATCTTTGCCTTGCCTTGGCTGCTGCAACCTGTGTCAATCAGGAGGATGGAGTTGGGGGACTGTGCTTCCCAAGGACCTGCTGAGCCCAGGGTGGGAGACTTAGGGGGTAATGAGTCTTAATGTTTTTTAGGTGTCCAGCTTGAGATACCAGGTCAGGAAACTGAGAATATTTCAGTCCTCACGCTTTTAGTTTTATATATCTACAAGTGCATATATATACATATATAAATGCATACATACATATGTATACATATATATGCAATGTGTATATATATATAATTTTCCAAAGTACCTTCTATGTGAACATCCTCCAGTTTGTCCAAGGAACCTGTGGAAATTTACAGCTGAACTCAGATTCCTGGTATTGCTGAGATTGCATATTTTGTTGTTTAATTTCAGGAAGCTGTTAAATTTTGTCAATAATTGTATAGTGTATTTAATAGATATGTATAGTCTCCAGAGCATAAGCAGCTGGGGGGGTTTATTAGTTTTTTCTCTCTACTCCTTTTATTTCTTTTTTTTTTCTTTAATTGTGTTGTCAAAAGGTGGGAAAGTTTCTATATACTCCCATAGTTCTGTTATGTGGTTTGGGATGAAGGGGAGGAGAGGAATGTCATTCTGTGCAAATGATTTACTTTTTATGTCTGGAAAGCAAATATTTCTTTTCCCTATTATATTTAATTTCTATGGTTGAATCCAGAAGTGACAGCCTTCCCATTAGTGTGATTTGTGGTTGGTTTGTTTTCATTTCAAGGGCTCCTCAGCACAGATAGCAGCAGCCCAGTAGGTACTTTCCCGCTGGATGCAAATCCAAGTGTGTTCCTGTCATTTTGAGTCTCCATACTGAAAAATGTATAGAAAACGTTTCCCAGAGATAAAGAAGTTTGAATTGCATTTGCACAGTTAGAATAATGTAACTAGCCTTCTCTTGTCACAGTGATACTGGTATCAGTGTTGAATCATTATTGAAGATAAATCTAGAGGAATAAATGTAAAAGTTTAGGCATTTTTATTTTTTAGTATACTGGCATCTGATCTGGTATTAAAGCAAATACAGTTGTGTTTCAGAGCAACACCACCCTGACACATCCTGAGCTGGAAAAGTTAGTATTGTGTATTGGGTAGAGGCTTTGCTCAAAATTGTTATTAATAGACCTCAGATTTAATCTGGCCCTTGCTGTACATGGTCTCATGATGTTGCAGGGGCTTGTGCCTGCCAGAAGGGATGTTTTCCTGGTGTCTGAAAATCTGCCAAGATACTTGCAAGACTGGTTCTATGGCAGCAGAAGTTGCAGAACAGTAGTAATACAAGTGCTGAGGAGTAGGAAAGCTGGGGAGGCAGGGGAAAAGTCATGGCATCTGATAGATGAAAGCCCTCAGAACATAACTCACCACTGAAGCATGGTGTGAGCATCCTCTCATTGCATCTGCCTGTGAATACAGCTGGACACAGCCTACTGGGGAGCTTGAGGCCAGACTCTCTGCTGCTGATTGCAATGCCTCTGCTCTATCCTCCTCTCCTTGCGGTAGGAATGGTCTGTTCCAGAGGCCAGAAAGAATTGCTAGGCAGCCTGTAAAACAACAGCAATAGAAGGTTAGATTTATTCCTGCCTCATATCGAGCAGGATGGAGTTAGAGTGTCCACCTCTTCACAAAGCAGTCTTTAAATGCATTTCTTGTTTGTCAGCAGTTTGCATTTATAGTGCCTTATTAGTCCTTGGTTTCTGGAGATTCCTTTAACCATGGTTAGCGCTGAGAACAAGTTATTGCTGCACATCCTTACTTTTCAGTGAACGAGGATTTTTATTTTTAAGTTAACTATTTTGTACAGATATTGAAAAGTAAATTTTCAGGATGCTTGCTTAGCCCTGGCTGAAGATTTTGGAGTCTCTGGTTTCCTGGCAGTGACTGTGTGGGGCATGCAGTGGCTTGGCTGCATGCTTGTTCTTTCCCCATCTCTTAATCTCCTACTCTCCCCCTCTTCTCACCTAGTGCAACACTGTTTCTGTTACTTTCCACATCATAGGATGTGCAAATTGGTTAAAATGGATGGAAGGAGCAAGAATCAGGGGACAGGCCGACTTGGTGCACGAGGTTGTGAAAGACTCCTAGAAAACACGGTTGAGGACCATCATATTCTCACTGTTTCGCAGTAGCTGTCCCTGGCATAATTTGGGATCCCCGTGTGCAAAATGACCTTTGTAAATAACTGGTGTGGGTTTGGTAGATCCATATCTGAGGGACTTTGAATTTAGACTGTGTGTTTAAAAGGCACAGTAAAATTTCAAGACAGTGGAAGTCAGCATGAATCTCAGGTGCTTAGAATCTTCTCTAGCCTTAGCTGAAATGATCTCTACCTTCATTACAGAAGAGGCTGAAACTGTCTTCCATGCTACTGCACTGTATTTTTACTGCTTTCAGTGTACAAAGCTTTGTCTAGACTAGGATTTATGTCAGTTGTGCGATTAGTTCAGTGATGGCTGTAAATTCCAGCCTAGGTATGAATGTGTCTTTCATCACTTGCAAAGACTTTACCTTCTCTCCATTCCGTGGGATTGAATTCAATATATTCAGTGCATGTGGCAGAACTCAGTTTTGATTTTCTTTTCCTTTTTTTCCATAATGTTTCTGCTGTGATGCTGATGCTGTTTGTAATGCAGAGTGGAGGACCCGCTCCCCCCTTTGCCAAGTTCTGTACTAAGAATATCAACAAGATGTCAGGTCCATATAGTTTACACTGTATGTAAAAGATGAGACAAAAGTTACCTGTAGACAGGAGGATTACAAAAAATAGTGAACCAATATCGGTCAGCATCCTTGCCTGTGCCCTTGGCAGTTCCTGCAGCCAAGCCACCATCAAGGTCCTGTTCTGCTTTTTATGGGAACCCTGATAAGGTGATAGTATGTAGCAGATCAGCCTGCCATCACACTGTTCAATCTTTATCAGGATAAATGATGTGAGTAGTATATACTTTCTTCTATGCCACTGAGCTGCTCAGTACTGTACTGTTCAGCAACAACTGGATAAAACCAGACTGTAAGCTGTTTTGAGCATTATTCTGCCTAGAACATCCTTGTCAGATTTATCTTCCTGCATGGCAGAGTGACATTTCTGGCTAAGTTCACAAGCTTTCCTTTGTCCCCACCGAGAGTCCTTCAAACAGCCTCCTTGTTCTCCTGGTGTGTTAGCCGCTAAGCAAAGTAATTGATGAGGAGGGGCACTGTGGTACCGTTGGACACGAGCTGTGGTTCCTCAGTTCTCAGTACAGCTTTCTAGTATTGTCATTGGACAATTCTAGTCCATCAGAAGAGATGTTGTGCCTGTGGCACCTTTGGTTTAGATATCAATCTGTCCCCTTGACCGATCCCCTTTTTTGTCATCACACTGCCTGATTAGGCTGTTGTGGAATGTGGGGATCTAAAACATCTAGGAAGCCTCCAAAACTGCGATGAAAACATGGAAATGAAGAATTTTCTAGATGCCAAAAATGTTGTTTCCCAGATAGCTCAGTTATCACCAGGTTGTGGAGTTTTAAATGTCTAACAGGAATTTCCAGACTTCAAACTTCCATGATATCCTTTCAGTTAGGAGGCAGGACAGGAAATTTGCAAAATCCCATCTCAGATTTTCCATGTGGAGCATTTAAAAAAAAAAAAAAAGTCTATACATATATAAACAATTTTAGGAATAGTGGGAAAAGCAGAGTTAAGTATCCTACAGATCTGTACCTTCTACATCTCGTTCCCACTGTAATAACCAATTTCTCTTCCTCTCTCTCAACCACATCTTCTCTTCCTCCCTCTCCCCTTTCTGACCTCCATGTTTTTCCCCTCTTGCTGTCACTGAAAGTCACCCCACAGAGCAGGGACTTCCTGCTCCCTCCTGTGTTTACAAACTATCACCAGGGAAATGTATTGACTGGTTTGCAGTTGAGGCAATGCTGATAATGTTGAGTGGGTGCTTCAGTTTTTCCTCCCTTCCCACATGAGGATGCTGATACTCATTAAACACATAAGAACATGATTTGGTTAAAACTGACCAAAGAATTAAATGTATATTACAATATGTACGTAAGCAAAGTTTAAACCAGACTAAAAACCAGGCTTAAATGCATCCCTTTAGGAAATTTTGAATTTTAATTTCCAGTGCTGTTAATCCACAGCCATCAAATAGGAGCCAAGAGATCTAGAAGAGCCTGGTCCCACGGGCAGGAGCTCAGCATCAACTTCAGTGCCTGGGAGCCACTGCTTTGGGATAGAGCACTTCTGTATTTTAATGGTAATACAAGAGCTTCATACATACAAACATGGCACAGAAGCTGCTTTCTGTTGCTTAACAAATATGGCAGCCAGTGTTTTGAATTTTAAGTCTTTAGAAGGACTAAATCTGAGTTTTAACCCATGTTTGTAATTTCATAGTTACTGATGCTAGTCTGAATCTCACTTGTTCTAGTTATTGGAAATTCAGGCTTTGGTGCTTTCCAGCTGTTCTTTGAGGAATGTTTTCTTTGGCCTTTTTGCTAAACAGGCCTTTTTGCTGTAACTTGAGTTACAAGTTTTAGATGGTGAAGCTAAAAATAGATAAAAGTAGTGTTAAAATATTTAAAGCTTAATTTACTTGCAAAGTTAGTAAATTCCCAAACCGTGCTAAGGTCTAGTCAATGATCTGTAAAATTTTGTCAGCATAACTACCTTGCTCAAGTGTTCTTTCTGTGGTCTTCCTACTGATGCTGGGGGTTTGGACAGAGTTTGTTGTCCTGTGTTTGTACAGCACTTAACATAGTGGGATCCTGGCCTGCGAGTGATCTTGTAGATGCTCCTCAGGGTTCTATAATGGAAGTGTATTTTTCTTTCCTCTTTATAAATAAAACACTTGCTGTGGGATGTGTTTCCACTTCTAGTTACATGTAATCGGCTCCACACTTTTCAGTCTGGAAGAAAATCAGTATGTGCTTATAAGAATTGAATTTCATGTTGTCTTTTAATAGATGAGATGTAGCTGTGCTCCTGATTTAAAATGCAGTGGTTAGATAATTTAAGAGTGTTTTTTCTTTTGTTTCCCCAAAGAAATGCCTATACTATAATGTTTTATAATAGGCAATAAAATGTTTTCAAGGTTTTTTTTCTTACAGAGCATTTATTGCATTTTTGCCACTATCCTGTATAAAGTAATTGATGGTTCTACATGTTAGAGAAGCAATTAATTTATTTGGCTTACGGTGTTAATTAAAGTAGTGGATGTTTACTACTTATAAATGAGGAAAAAAGCTCCCTGGAATCAGTTCTGGCACTTCTGCCAGCCCTGTAATTGCTATAAAATTATCTTTATGCAATTAGTAGTGGCACCTGTTACAACACTACCTACTATGCATCTCTGCCTTCCTGTCCTCCTGAGAGTGATGATGTGACCTGGGATGTATTTCTGAAATCAGGGGAAGGAGGAGAGGAAAAATAGAGTAATACACGGAATGATGAATGTATGGAAAAGAACGCATGTCACAGCACGTTAATTAAATAGTCCATATTAAAGTAAAATGGCCAAAGGTGAGTTAACTTTTGGAAACCTTTTCATTTGTAAAATGAATGCTAATTTGAGGGAAGAGGATTTCATGCCCTGTGTTGAAAGGTGAAATGGGAAAGAGTGAGAAAGGCATTGCAAGCGCCATGGTAATTAACCTGAGCACCGCAACTGAAAGGTGAGTGTACTCTTTCTCAGCCCAGGTTCAAATTAAACTTGACTTCTGCTGATTTCATATATGCTATACAATCTACCCTAACCTTCCTGAAATCTCTATATATCCATGCCTGAATCTCACCTTCCAGAAAGCATGTCAGACTTCTGGGATCAATAGCTCAGTTTTGTATGTATGTTGAGACCCGAGTGTTTCCAGAACTGTTTCTATGTGTATCTTCAAAACCAGCAAGGAGGGTGCTGATCCTGTGCTGTCAATAGGGAAAAATGAAACAGAATAAGGATGTGAACGAAAGTAAAATCAAATGAACAAAAAATTCGGTTACATCCATGCTTGCTGGATCCTCAATGCTGTTCTCTCTAAATAACATGCATTTTTCTCCTAAACAAGGGAAGGAAAAAAAGATTATATTCTGATTATTTTTGTTTAATATCAAAAGTGAGCATAATTTTTAACTGTTTCATGGTTTCAGAACAAGTTATGACCAGTATTATGTCAAGCAATCAAACAGAAATAAGCAAGATAGCCTTGTTGTTGTTCTAAAGATAACATCTTTGGAAATGGGCTTACAAAATAGTGAACCTGAGGTAGCTCTCAACTTGGAGGCTGTTAAAAGCCTAAACTTTTAGAGCACAATTTTTGCACATTTCTTGTCCCACTCTAGGTGGAAAAATAATTGGACTGCGTGAGCTGTGTCTTTCTGTTAAAATCATAGAATGACAGACTAGTTTGGGTTGGAAGGGACCTTAAAGCTCATTCAGTTCCAACTCCTTGCCATGGGCGGGCACACCTTCCACTATATCAGGTTGCTCCAAGCCCATCCAACCTGGCCTTGAACACTGCCAGGGATGGGGCAGCCACAGCTTCTCTGGGCAACCTGTGCCAGGGCCTCA
>JANHGB010029414.1:0-14694 GCA_026283785.1 Coracopsis vasa
AACTTAAACAGGGGAAGTTTAGATTGGATATAAGGAGGAAGTTCTTTACTGTGAGGGTGGTGAGGCACTGGAATGGGCTGCCTAAGGAAGTTGTGAATGCTCCATCCCTGGCGGCGTTCAAAGCTGGGCTGGACAGAGCCTTGGGTGACATGGTTTCGTGTGAGATGTCCCTGCCCATGGCAGGGGGTTGGAACTAGATGCTCTTAAGGTCCTTTCCAACCCTAACTATTCTATGATTCTATGAAAATGTTTTCTGTGATTCTGCTCACTGGTTCACCTCACCACTCAGCCAGGTGGATTCGTATCCAGAAAGAGGCAAGGAAAGCAGAAGCAGAACAACTTTTCACTGGCAGCTAGCCATAAACTCAGCTGAATTGTATCATCAAGCTACACCCTTACTCACTTCATGGCCCCAGCCTAGAGTTATTAAGAGTTGCTTCCAATTTATCTCCTAACCCATTTTGGCGCAACTGGTTTTCTGCTAAATTGTCATATATGAAGCAGGAGGCTTCATCTGTCACCTATTTGCCTGAGCCCCTTCACAAAAAAAAGACTAGCAGGTTTAGGAGAAGGACTGCTGGAACCTGCAGTAGATCTTCCCTAAGTGCGAAATCTGTGCCAGTGATCAATAACTAACATACTTTCACCCTGACCTGTCAAAGACTAGAGACAAACCAGACACATATGTTGTACTTGGTCCTCTTTGATTAGAAATACTGAAACCATAAATAATCCTCATATATAATCCCGACATAATGTAATTACCTTCAGATGGATGAGCATCATTTCTGGGAAGCTTAGGGGAAAGAGGAGCAGTATACGGTGGAGAGTCCTGAGAGTATCGCTTAGCAATCCTGTTTTCAGGCATTTCTTCTTTTGCTGTGAAGAGGAAAGTCACCAGCTATTATTCTAGCATAAAGCTGCTCATGGAGAAAGTCAGGGGACAAAGGCAAAGACACACATCAGCCATTCATCACATTACAGTTCAGCTTCTTGGGTCACACAGACTCAAGTCATTTTGATACAAACTTCCAAAGCAGAAATACAGCTTAGTCTGTACTGTTATCACCCAGATTACCTTGACCCTGGCTACTTTTTTAAAAAAATAAAAAATAAAGAAGTAAAACTAATGACCTTCATATGACGGAATTAGAAACATAATTTCATTGTTGAAAAGGCAGCGGTGGAGAATTCTACAGTAGCACCCAGAAGACAGACTCAGCTATCAGACAGCTGTGAGGAAGCTTCACACCCAATATGACTCTTCTGGAATTGCCTTGATATTAAGGTTTTCTTAGTTACGGCTCCTGGTAACCCTCAGGCTGGAACTTGCAATACCAGGCCTGGCAAACAACCTGATGGGAGATCTTGCACAAGCACTTCATTTTGCCCTCACTCTATGCTCCTGGTGCAGGAGACAGTTATTGGCCTCATATGAAGTATCAAAAGCAGCCACCTAAAAAACTCACCTTTTCTACTAGAATGCTGGACTGTACACAGCAGAATGTAAAAGTTTGGGGCCACCACTGAGTAAGGTGAATGAAGACAGAAGAAAGGTACTTTTTTTGGTGGGGGAAGGGCCAGACTGAATATTCTTTCAGGGGAAGGTCCTTCTCATAAGGCAGTAAATATCTTTTTGTAAGTTTATGATCTGAACATAAATTTAATAAATGAAATGTGAAGTTTTGAGCTTGTCCTTTTAGTACTATCACAGTGATACAATACATGTTTCCTGGCTTGGCTACAAGGAGGGGTTTGCTGAACAAAATGATTTTTGCACATGTGGTATGAGCTATCCCATCCTGTAAAAGCACTATGACACTGGAACCAATTCACTAAGAACTGAAGCGTATTCATTTCAATCAACTCACGTCATAGACAGACAGATTAAAAAGTTACATGCAATGAAGTCGCCACATTTCTCAATAATATTAGCACTTGAAAATAACAGTTGTTTTAACAGTACCTGGTTTGTTCCTATCATACTCCATAGGACTATGCGCACATCCCATGTAAGGGCTGAAGGGCTGGCTACTAAAGAGATTATCACACTGCAGGCTGTGGCAGAGTTTCTCCAAGAAGCGCAGGACAAACGATGCACTGTTTACAGAAGGAAGATTGATGGCGTGCTTTTCCCCATCAAAGGAAGCTGTGAATAAGAAGATAATGTCAAACGTCCCCCAAGCATCACGAAGTATGGTAAAATACCATTATTAACTTAAAGAAGAAGACATCCAGATTTGATTTGAACCACACAAGACATGAGAGGAGTAAGCAATCATTCTGGTAGTTTAACAAATTTACATCCAAAGGACAGATTTTACCTTCCACTGGATCCATGCCAGTTTAAATTTGCTCTATGGGAACTTATTTTAATAAAATAATTTTGGATTCACACAACAGCATAACAAAACTTGTAACTATTCCCTCATCACCAAAACCTTATGAGTAATTTCTGTTGGTTGCTTATAAACCAGCAAGTTCTCCACCACCTACTTGCAGGAGATAACACCATAAAGACGCTTTGCAGTACTTGCTAAAAAAGTAATACAAAAAAAGAGGGGTGGGGGAAGGAAGTAAACAACTTTTTAGATTCATTTTTTTTCCCCTCAGTTTCTAACTGAACTGAGCATACTTGTGGTGACATGCTGGAATCCATTACCATTGAAATTCTGACTACAGAAACTGTTTTGCCATTTGCTACTTTATCACTAGAGAAATCTATCCTGCTGTCAACACTACAGTGGTCAAGCTCCCATTTATTTCAACAGAAGCTAGGTGGCAGAGATACCACAACAGCCACAAACGGATCTTGTGTCTTTTAAAGTGAGTGATTACAAAGACCCTGGACATGTCCGTATGTCCTTTGCTTGTTGACCTCCTTCCTTTCCCTCCCAGAGTGTTGCAGCTGACCACATTTTCCTTTTTTTTTTTCTGGTGAAGATTAGTAAGATTTTGAAAGACTCACTACTACCAATATATGGACAAATAGTTCCATTAATTTCATTAATTACATTAATTAATTACATTAGCTGAAACTTTTAGTTACTTCTAATTAGAAAGACATTACAACAAAGCAGGAACAAACTTGTTAGTGAAGCTCAGGGCTAGAAAGAAGTGGCATAAACACCAGGTTTATGCATCAATTTGTCTTCTTGGTTTTCAGCTTGTCACACAGCTTTCTGTTGTTAATGTAAGCTTCCAAATGATAAGCAGAGCTTTAAAGGATCACATCTTGTTGGTAGCAGATGCATTTAAAAAAAAAAAAAAAAAAAGAAAGAAGGAAAAGAAACACACACAAAAATCCAAACCAGAAATGACAAGAAAGCCTTTATTCACAGATCTGAATTAAGGAACACTTCCATATTGTGTTACAAAAGAGACAGATAATATACACAAAACTGAAGAAAATGCTGAAGTTTAGCATATTTTAGGCTTCCTGATGAAATCAGAAGCGTCAATTACTTACACCACTGATGTAAGGAAGCTTCTGATCAGAGTTAAAGTTAACCAGCTACCATCAACAACAATGTGGTACCTCTCTCATCTGCTTTCACGACAGACTGACCCGCTGCAAGTGCTTAAAGTTTAAGAGTCAATACTACAGGGACAAATCCCAGACCAATGTGTTTCCATGGCCCATTCGGTTTTTCCAGGCTCCAGTGTTCAAATGAAATACTAATGATTCACAGTCCCACATGTGGCTCAGATACAAGGCCCTCCACCTCCTGTTTGGGGAAGGGGTCTCTAAAGGCAAATTTTTGCTTGGAACTCAACCAGTTCTGGAGAGCAAATGGGCTGTGAGACCTAGCACAGCCTGATCTCCTGACAAATTTACTGCAAGGTAGTAGGCAGCTACAGCAAAAATTTAAAATGCTTTATAATAGCTTTATGGATCTTCTTATATGACCTTGGGGAAATCACTTATTCTCCATGCCTTAATTTCTCATTTTGAAAAGAAGCACTGAAAAGAAAAATATTATCTTAGAGTTGTCAGGAGGGTAAAGCAAGGAACAGCTGAGGCAATGAGACTGCCCCAGCAAGACACGCCATGGGAAAAATCCACATATAAAGATTCAGTGCAAACACAGGTCCCTTGTACTCGGAACACCTAGGGGCAACCACACAAACTCCAGCCAAGGGTGTGGGATCCAGATCCATATGCTCAAATATCTGCTTTGCTTGAAGACAACATAAGCCTCTTACACCCCAGACAAATGCTAAGGGAAAAAATTAAAAGGAGTACTTCAGAGGTGCAGTAACCTCAGCCTTCAATGACAAGTAAACAGGGAATGGACCTCGCATGTACAATCCCAGCCCCCAGGATGAAGAGTCTTCTTATTTCTTCACCTTCCATTGTGTAAGTATGTTTTAAATACCAGGTTCAAGACAGGAGAAAGGCTGAGAGCTAAACTATCAGAGAAATGTGTGTGTCTGACAGTGAAGAAACTCACCCAAGAGTCTGATTTTAATGCTCTGCTTGAGAAGATTTATCTGAGCCTCAGTCTATTCTATCCCACCAAACGCCATAGTCTCTGCACTACAAGGAGAAAAAAAGGGGCTGACACCACCACCATTAGTAGGCTTGCTAATCAAGCCTTCAATTTCCTTTCAGTTATATTTGCCTGAATTGAAACCTTATGCATCAAGCAAAAATAAAATGGTTTGTGCTTTTGTTTGAGTAAGAAAAGATGGAAAAATCCTAAATTCAATTCTATTCAAAACAATTATTTTCTTTGGCAGCTGAACCAAAAGAACCTGCTAATTATTGACATGTATTCTAGCAAGATTATTTTATCCATGTCCTCATCAGCATGCAGTTTCCTCCTACTGGAGGAATAATACTCATCCTGAAAGTATCAGTCCACAAAGATTTAGATTTCTTTGCTTATTCTCTGTTGCAACGATTTTTTTCTTGCCAGTCTAAAAAAAAAACCCCGAACAACCGAACAAATCACACTCCAAAACCATTTGCAAACAGAAGCTCCACAAGAAAACACTCTCGCAATTTCATTCTGTAATTCCTCTTTTTATTCTACTGAAGCTTTCCTTTCCTTCCTTACTGTTCACATGCACAGCTGGTTGTAATGTGCTACATTAACCTAAGTCACATTTTATGATTCTCAAAATAAAACACACACGAATTTTTGATAAAATGACAGGGAGCATTTGCTTACCTGCTTCCCAGCAACCTGTTTGACAAGCTGATGAAAAGGCAGGGACTTAAGAATACTGGAAACCCAGTGGGGTCTTACGCCTTGCTACCACCTGGACCAGGACTCTGCTTCAGGAGCAGTCCACAGCATTAAGTTCCTCACCTCCAGGGCTACAGATCCAGTTGCTCTGAATCAAGGCCTTTGGGTGAAGCCAGGTGCAGAACAGTAATTCCTTTTCATATAGAATTTCTGAATGTAAGCAAACTACAACTGCAGTAAGATTCTGAAATTTCTCTCTCCTCTGTGAAAGAATTATTTTCAACTACTCAGTCACAGACCAGATACGCCACTGACCTACAATTTAGTCCTTCACGATAAATAAACAATACAGGAAACACATATCTCTGAGCATTTTGTTTTAGAAAAATGACTTCTCTGAATTTGGTACAGCAAGGAACTTTCATGTATCTTGCACAAATAAAGCAATATAGGTTTCAAAACCAGACATATGCAATGCCATTAAACCTTTACCATACAGCAGAGAAGCTACATCCATTTTGTAAACAAACTCATGAGGACACATAAGCAAGGATTACTGTAGTTCAGCTGCATGTGGGTCAGGGTGCTGCTTTTTAAATATTGTTAGACAGCAACATCTTTATGAGTATTTAATTGAACTTGTACTCTACTAATCATGTTTTACATCTGGTGTTATATAAGGAGATTAAAAGTAACACAAAGTCTTTTTATCACCAGTGATGGAATTCTGAATTGATGTGCTAACTGCTATATAAAATATTTCCTAGCCTAGAAGGAAAAAGAAACGTGAAGAAGCAGCTATTCAGTTCGAGATGTAGAAATAATTTATCTGTAGACCTGCCATTAATATGTAATAGAAATAAACCTATTCCATAATAGCGGACACAGGTGCATGAACAGTGACCCAAGATACTGCTACAATTCTGGGGTATGGAGGAAGGGAAGAAGCAGCAACTTTAACATGTGGAATCACTTACCTGGAAGCTAAACAGATTAGTTTGAAACTTGTCACCCACTTGGTTAAGGCATTAAGAATACAAACGCTATGTATGGGTAAGATTATGCGAATGACTTGAATTAATAAAGCTGATTATTTCACTCATACTGACTTTACTTGACATATGTTTGGCTACAGCTGGTAAATGAGGTGCACAAGCTCTACTTAGTACAAGAATCTAAGTGCACTGTGTATATCATATATGTAATTGTATATGTAACTGAGTGTATCATTATAAGTAACTTAACACTGCTATTACTAAATTCTAATTCAAAGAATTGTTGAAATCATCCTGGTCCCAGAGTAAGATAAATCACACAACACCGATACTCTCTTAGTAAAGGAGTTCACAAGTATATGTTCTTGACTGTTCTTAAATAGTTACAGAAGTGATATAAACTCATTGCAGCTACTTCAGTTGTTCTGCCCTATCTCAAGTTCGCAACCAGCTGAAGAAACACAAGAAACAAAGCATCTTCACGTACCAGTTATCATTTCCCCTCCGTGATGGCCAGACTTCAGAAATCCAAAGACTGTTTTCGATTGATAGGCACAATCCACGCAAGCCTGTACTGCCTGCTGAAGTACCACGTTGACAGGACCTGGTCCAAAGTGATCTGGAAGCTGCTGAACCTTCTTCTTATCCAGGTGAGGCCCAGAATTTCCATGCTTGTTGACATAAACACACACTGAAAAATAATAAGACATATTTATTGCAAAGGAACCATCTTTTTAGTTTTAACCTTGAAGAAAAGATGTACTGGACAACTCAAGAAGCTGAACATGCATACATACTTCCAGAGCATGCAAAAAGTGCTCTCTCTGTCTTCTACCAAGGTTCTCCTGCCTGAGTCCTAAAAAACTCTGCTCTTTAAAGCCCTTTTCTACCCGACTAATGTAACAAAGATGTCATAAACTGTGCTTATCTTTTGTTTTGACTAATCCCTGATCATATACTAGTTCAGATAAAGTAAAAATTACTGACAGGTACTCTAAACTAACAAGATGTGATTCTAAAAGGGTGGCCTTACCAAGTTACTGCTCTATTTTTTCTCCTGTTTGAGAAGCTGCAACCCTATGGTATATATCTACCACTGATGCTCATCCTGAAGCACCCACGTAGTACTAACCTGTGCATGTTTTATTGTCCTGTGTGCATGTATAATGGTTACTGAAAGTCCATACCTTAAGAAGCGCTGAAGCACCCATGTATGACTTCCAAGCTGCAACTGGGCCTTCTCCACTAAACAAAGACTTTCTAGGAACACTGTAAGGTGGTTTAAACCTTAGCACAAACCAATCAAACAGGACTTCTGAAATTAGTTTTATAGAGACTATGCAAAACTCTCTTTCAAAAGGGATTGCAAGGCAGGAAAAAGGGGCTGCAAGGGGAAAAAGTTGTAACTGAAAACAGACTACCATATTTTCTATACTGCAGTATTACTTGGGCTTAGTTAAAAACATGGATTTTTAAAAATTAAATACTTCTGTGTTTTAATGATCTTATGTCTTCACATGTATCTGCTCACTCTCTGACGTCTGCAAATGGGAGGAAGCCTATGTGTACAAATAACCAAAGATACAAACCAGCACAAATAGTTTCCACGCATTTTCTGTCTGGGCTCAACAACATCTGCCTCCTGAAAGGTTTATATTCTTAGGAAACGCATACATATTTTTCCTTCATCCATGACTGAGCTTGTAAAAACAGTTTTCAAATGCAAAAAAGCACCCCAAACAAAATTATTGTAACTTATGGAGGTTTTATAAAGTTATGAGATTTCAGTTAACAACATACAAATTGTTTCACTACGGGGTTACAAGTTACCAAATGAGTTAGTTAATTTGCTAGATTATTTCTCTTTCGTCAACCCTTTTCAAGACACATTTCATTATCTTTCAAAAACAAGCAAACGTAAGAGGAAAGAGGAACATATTTCCTTTGACTGCCTTTACTTGGTTTAAACAGTCTTGATTTTTTCTTTTAATGTAAGGATATACAGAGATAAAAATCTCCATTTTGTTATATTACACTACAGCCTGCATGATATCAGAATATCATACAGGGGTTTAGCTGCATCTATTCCGATTTCATATATTAAGGAGCTGGACAGACATGAAAGAACTGTAGTTTCTGTCTTCAGGCAGGAACAAACCGCCAGGTCTAGCAAACCTATCACAAGTCCCTGTGCTCCAGCACTTCTTGCTATAACAGGCGCATCAAAATACTAGTTCCGCTAAGTAATACTGGCACGTACAAATATCTTTAAAAAATAAGGTAGCTAGATAGTGATTTATAGTAAGAACTTTGCAGCACATTCCCTTGCTTGAAATCGATGCCATTTAACACTAAAAATATCATAATGTTTTTTCCTTTGTCTTTTACCTGTGGATATAACTGCTGCAGTTGCACCAGACAAACTAACTCCATCTTTAAGTATCTGTGTAGTGCCACTGTCCCTCTCAGGAGAAGAACGAGGAGAAGGAGATGCAGGAGTCAGTTGTTCTGGCAAGATTTTTTTCTGTTTAGAGGGAAAAAAAACAAAAACAACTCAAAACCAAAACGGTGAATGCATTTTAAGGAGTCTGCAAAACTTTTCTGCTATCAGTTACCATCTTACTGAATGCGTGTGGTTCATTATTACAAAAATACTACACACAGCAGATAAAAGTCCAGGAAAGGAAGACCAGAAACTGTCAGTTTGCATTTACAGCTACTTAAGTAAGACAGCAGAAGACAAATTACTTAAAAAGGAACCCACTTCTGAAAAGTGGGAAAAGAATGAGCTTTATATACTAATTCATGACTCCTCTAAATCTTACGAAGCACCAAAGAGGTGTTTTGGGTTATTTTCCTGTCCATACCCTTCCAATCATCTGGGTTTATCACAGCTCAAAGCAGTTAGTTGGACTGTGCCTATATTCCCATGTAAAACTTGAGCCACATTTAGGTGTAAACTTTACAGTGCACTTAGATTTTCTGTTAGTTTGTTTCAAAGGGGCTGAAATTTTCAAGTAATCACTTTCAGGAACTGGTGCTTTACGCAAGATATCAAATAAACCGGAAGTTACAATCAAGTCAAGTGAGTTGCAAAAATCTTCTTCTTTCCCGAACTACACTTATTTGCAACTTATCATGTAACAACCAGAGTTTGCAGCACAGAGATTTAGAAATTGGTCAGTGCATTATTTTTCACCTGAGGAGGGAAGAATTTTATTGTAACATGGTTTACACTGGGGTTTAGAAAAGAGATATGCACAATGAAGATGTTTCTAATGTGTTTTAAGGTGCCATATATGGAAATAAAAGAAATAATTAATTAGAAAGAAGTTCATCACCTCACCCTTCATTTATTCTTGCATAGGAACAGATTATGTTCCATTCTCTTATCTACCAAAAAAGAAAAAATAAAGAAAAAAGGAATCTAAGAGATTACCCAAGGTCTTGACACTGCTGAAGACCACAGAGACTTTGCTACTCATGTGGTAAGGGTTTACTGGTAATCTACAGTGGAGTGAAAATTCAGTCAAGTTGCTAAGGAAGGCTAAGCCCTCTTCCATTTAGCAGTAGTCATCCTTTACACTTTTAGAAGCAGCATATTTTCCAAATAATATGTTAAACATCATGTAGAAAGCAAACAAAATTTACACCTTCCTAAAAGCAGCAGTGCCTAACTTCTTAACATCTAGGAAAACACTTAAAAAGAATAAATTAGCTTTCTTCTGGAATCCAGGGAAGTTTAAAGAAAATTTCTGTGCTCCTTCTTACAGTTCAGAGAAGACAGGTTTGGCCGGAGAAGCTACTTGACAATATGGCACTGGGTGGAATCTCCGTAAATGCCAAGGCTTGGCATTGCATTGTGAATGAGATGAGGTGGCTCAGGTCAGACATTGAACTAAGCAGTGATGTATTATTCATCAGGAATTGCCTATGTATCTTAACATTGGGTTAAGAAAGGTTTCTCTCCATCCTTAATACTGAGAGCCAAAATGCACTTGGGAAGACTGAGCTTTTGATCTGAAGTCAGACATTTCTGAAAGTCTCTTTGAAGCAGGGGAAATTTTGGCTGGGGGGCAGTTGTCTGTCACCATGCTGCAAAATATGGGTGGTTGTGTTGAAGGGAAGAGGAAGAAACAGAAGAAATGTAAGCTTGAAAACAAAATACAAACACTGAACTGACAGAGGAACTAGCTGCTCTCCACACTAACACATGAGGGTGGTGAGGCTAGACAGCCATTTCCTACCTCCTGCTTCAGAAAAAGAGCATGCACATTATGCTTGCTCAGCTGAGGCTCCCATTTTGCAACCCCAAATGGATGAGCAGCAAACTGTGACCACAAAGCCATGTTCTTTGACAAGGCAGGCCGTGTTCTCAGCAGGTCTCAGCACATTTGCTTGGTCAGGGTGTTGCCGGCTGGCCCCTGCCAGCTGGGAAGGCATACCAGCTCCGTTTGCCTGCAGAGAGCACTGCTCACAGCCTGGCACCACAGGGCCAACTTCACAGGCTTCCCCTTCACGCTTAGGAACTCTCCTCTTGTGGGATCGAATTTAGGGCTATGATCCACACTCAGACCAAAGCACTTCCTCAAGAAATTCCGGAAGGAATTCTCTGTGTTGTTATGCAAGGTGTACTTTTAAAAATAGTGAAAGAGATATTAAGAGATTTCTTCTTCATTATGACAGAATAAAAACATACAGTGCAAACGGGGGAGCCAAACAGAAAACAAAACCTGACATGCAACTCATACTGACAGAGAAGCTTAGAAAACTTTAAGTAAAGGAGAAAGATGACTCAACAGCTCAATATTCCTAGCTGTATAACAAAAATTAATACCTGCACAATGATAAACATTGCAGCGTAACAAGCGTCAAAGGACAAGGAAAGTTAAACAACTCTACAGAGTATCAGGTATAGACCGATCTCCCTAAACACACAGTTTTTTAACTACCACATAGCCAGCTAACACTTGGAAGCACAATTACTTAGCGTGAAAGCCAGAGGGGGATTTTTTGATCAGTCTTGGGAGGGAAAAAAGCACTTTCAAATTTCCTCACATATACCATTTCCATAGTATTTATCACAGAATCATAGAATGGTTTGGGTTGGAAGGGACCCTAAAGATCATCTAGTTCCAACCCCCCTGCCTTGGGCAGGGACACGTTCCACTAGACCTAGTTGCTCCAAGCCCCATCCAACCTGGCCTTGAACACTGCCAGGGATAGGACAGCCACAGCTTCTCTGGACAGCAGGCTGTACGGCATTCCATCCGACACCCACTTTTGTCCAGAACTCCCAAAAAGCTCCATCTCCTCTCTTATGCAAACAGGTGTAACAGTCCAAAGATTTTGCACGTATGTGTAGCATCTCAGCAATTTAACCACGTATCAAAGCAGTAACAACCATCCATGGATTCTCAACAAGAGCTAATTTTTAAAGCTTTTATTGCAAAAGTCAATGGAGTAAAACTCCAAAGTTAAATATATCAAACTTAGATTCTGCAAAACCCAACTCTTGTTTGCCTTGTCCCACAGAGGACATCCTGCATGCATACAGGTACCTCAGATTCACTGCCTCAAGATAAGGGAGTGCCAGCAGTAACCCCCATTCCTTAGGCAAAGTCCCTCAAGTACCTCACAGAGACCAGATGCCAAATGCAGTGCTCCAAGCAGACACTTCCAGATACCCAGCATTAAGAGCCCATAAGCCTCTTCTAAGGGTGAGATACCTCCAATTATTCTTTCAAATGGTACACAAAGCCTCTCAATTTCTCTTTCAAGAGACACAGAGGACAAAACACTTACATGAAAATGTGCATCTTGCCATAGCTGAGTACATCCTTAAAATGCAGATGTCCTGTGCTCTCCTTTAAAGCCCCCCCCGATTTCTGGAGAACACCACATCCACCAGCTGAGTCTGGATGGGAGCACCTTTCTCCACTTTAATTTGTGCCTCTCTGCACTTTGATACACACCAAGCAAGAGAGCTGGAGACCATTTGCATCAGTAGCCTACCACTGTGGGTGTCTGACCGGAAGTGGCAGGCAGAGACAGCACTTGGCTTTCAATTTCTGGTCCCCAGAACCATTTCTTACCTTGTGGTCATCATTTCAACAAAGTGCCTGCTCCCAGTTTTGTGCTACAGCCTTCTGGGTATGCCCTAATAATGCCCTATTAAAAGAGTGCCACTAATCTACTCCTTTCCACACATAAGTAGCAATAGATCCCATATGAAAAACTTCCAAAATACAACTTTTTGAAAATTGAGACAGGGAGGGAGTTAAAAAACCAAACCAAACCAAACAAAACCCAAACTCAAACTCAGAAAACACAATGCCCCCCATGTCCCCATTGGTGCTAATGCAAAGGAGGGAGTACCACCAGAACAGACACAAATCATTTAGGGAAGGATATTGCAGGATTGTTACTCCTCTTTGGCAGCCTGCAGTGGGTGAGAAGCCTCAGAAAGAAGACTGTACTTTCACAGCAATTCAAATTGCCCTAAATCTGCCCTGCTGTGATCCTATCCTTCCTTGCTGCAGATGTTGCTTTTGTGTTTTTTTGGGGTGGAGCAGCCAAAGAAGATAATAAGAGGTATGGATGCTGGGTCAGTTGTCTACCAGTTTAGCTTCCTCAAGTAGCTCACTCTGGGATTATATAGCCACCAGTCTTGGTGTCACATGGGATTGGGAAGGGGGACTTACAGCAGTGCTCATTTGTGCCTTATCAAACAACTCCAGAGGAGCTGAAGCTGCAGCTGCCAGCACTCTAGATCTGACGCAGCTTGGCAGGGAGAAAGGCAGAAAGTCATCTTGTCTTTCAGACCAGGGCAGAATTAGGCCCACACCTGGAGAAACATATTGCCTGGAAAGAAGCTTCTTGCTTCATGCTAGTAACTTCACAATTAGAGATTCAGTTGGCAAAATCAGCTGTACACTTAAAATGCCTAAATTCTGCAACAAATCCCTCACTGTTCTTAACCCTTTGTTTCCAAACATGAAACAAACAAACAAAAATATTCAAACTATATATATGATTCAGTACCAAAATAACCCAGACTAAAAAGCCTGAAGGCTCTCCTGGGTCTTGTAATTTTACTGAAAATGGCTATTCCAGAATATTAAACACCAGCAACTCGCCCATAAACAAATCAGTAATCTTGCTCTGGAATGAAATAATCCATAGAAGTTTATACTGACATATTCCAGAATAGCTATTCTAGACTTTTCTTGTAATCGGTTGCTGAAAACAGTAAAGCCCTGAAGGCTGAAGAGAAGACAGAAAATTAAATGATAACAAAAAAAAAAAAAAAATCTCACTACAATTTTTTTCAGTAAAAAGTAAAGTAGTAGATAAGGACTAACCTTTTTTCCAGGTTTTAAACTTTTTTTCCTTGTTTTAAGATTTTCAGTATGAGAGATGCTTTTTGTCAGGGGAATATTTTTAGGAGACCTGCCCTTCTTGGGAACTGCAGACTGTCCAGGGGGTTTGCCCCGACCTGGTTTCCTGCTCCGTTGCGCTGGTACTGGAGCAGATTTCTGTGGAGACCGCATTGAACGCCGGGTCACTTTGGAAGGGGAAGATTGGATTTTTGCACTGCTCTTTGTAATGGAAACTGAGGAAAAACAAAAACAAAAGGGAGAGGGGGGAAAACCTCAAAATGAATGATGGAAAGAAACTTTTCTAACAAAGGCTTAAAAAAAAAATAATGTAGTGCACAATTTACAATGTAAAATAAATATACTTGGATATTTTGAACTTAAGTGGTTGTCATGTAACTACAGAACTTTATTAAAGCCAAAGACAGAACTCTTTATATCCATTCTTTTAGAGGGACTTTCCTAAGATAATAACATTCAAACAAATAAAAAATAATTAATCCACTCACCTTATAAATGCTTCCTATAATTTAACTACGATATTTATAAAGTGCCATTCATCAAGAAGGCCTTCAAAATACTTCAGAAATCATAGAGCTCATAATATATCCATTCTCTAAGAGCAGTTTCCACAATTACAAGACATGCCAACTACTTCTAGGGAGCTAAAAAAAAGCAAAGAAAATCATCCCACTAATGAGAAGACACTAATGATAGGAAATGTATTATGAATGAGTATTTATCTGAGATGCCTGTTTAGAAAATTAAATTCACATAACTCTAGCCAGATTTTTCTACCTGGAGCTATTGGGACTTAAAATTTTATTTGGAAGAAGGACTTCCAAAAATCAAACACAAAGTATCATTTTAATTCAGTCCTAATGCTGAACCAGTTCTCTGTTGAATCTCCTATCCCAATACAAAATTGATCCAATATGTATATGATGTGACTGCATTACAGAATCATAGACTAGAATTACAGAATAGTTAGGGTTGAAAGGACCTTAAGATCATCTAGTTCCAACCCCCCTGCCATGGGCAGGGACATCTCCCACTAAACCATGCCACCCAAGGCTCTGTCCAACCTGGCCTGGAACACCGCCAGGGATGGAGCATCCACAACTT
>JANHGB010029414.1:19504-61785 GCA_026283785.1 Coracopsis vasa
TCAAAGGTGAATGCCAGGAGAATGGTGCCAGACTCTTCTCAGTAGTGTTCAGAAACAACACGAGGAGCAATGGCCATAAGCTAAAACACAAGAAGTTTCACCTCAACATGAGGAAGAACTCTTTTATGTCGAGGGTGGCAGAGAACTGGAACAGGCTGCCCAGGGAGGTTGTGGGGTCTTCCCTTTCTGGAGACATGCAAAACCCACCTGGATATGTTCCTGTGTAACCTGCTCTAGGTGGTCCTGCTTGGCAGGAGAGTTGGACTAGATAATCTCCAGAGGTCCCTTGCAACCCCAACAATTCTGTGAAAGGAAAGCATTTCTTTCCTAGTGACTTCCCCAGGCAGTACCGTAGCACCTTCCATCCCTTACCCCCAGTCTCCCACATTTTCAAGCACTAGGCAAGCCAGCGCTTACGAAACAGTCCTGTGAAAATACTAACCAAGCTCCATCAAAATTCACTGTTAACCACACACACACACACATCACTTCCAAAAAAGCAACTTTTAATAGCCTGGCTGGGGCAGGGGTTGTGCAGAGTGGGGACTATAAGCAAAACAAAAGATCTCTCCAGTTGATCTCCAGAAACCAAGAACTGTGAAAAGCCAGCTTCTAGTTTCACCCCTCAATAAAACATTGCTACTGCAACCACATTAACAAAAAACCAAAACCCCAAGCCCCCTCCAAAAAACCCCAACAAACCAACCCCCCCAAAAAACCCCACAAAACCCCAAAACAAACAAGCAAACAAAACACAAAAGAAACCAAACTGAAATAAAAACCCCTGTATTTTGTTGATAAACTGAGAAGGAAGAGAGCATGTAAGTACCAAATCAACTATCAAAGCAGCAGAAACTTGAGTTACCTGAAGACAATTTAGGCGTGCTGATGATGAATCTGTCAATAAGCCTGCCAAAGCCTAGCTCTACACATCAGGCAAGAGTTTTAACATCCTGATTCTTCACCCCTTCATTACTAGCTCTGCCCAGGTTTTGTCATTATTTTTCCCCAAATAGCATCAGCATCAGGATGAAAGATAGGCCCAAAATGAAACAACAAAATGCAACAAGCTTCAGGGAAAGAAAAAAAGAAACACTGAGTGTGGTTAGCACAAACCACAATTTGTTTTGTCTCTATATCTGAATGACAGCACTGATATTCTTAACGTAGCTTATATGTACTAATATAGGTTTGGAGAAAATCCACTCAATCCCATCCCCTCATTGAGCAACACAACCACTGTTGACATTAGTACCCTCAAGACTTGAACAACAGCAAATTAAAAAAAAATAAAAAAAATATATTTTCCATGTACCAGTCAAAAATACATATGTCGGAATACTTCCAATTTAAAAGAAAATTACAAATACCTTATAAATAAACATGGTAAGATGGTGAGGAAATCAGATTTACAGTAACGACACAGCTTTGGGAAAGGCAAAACCTTTATTTTTTTATTAGTGATTACTGCCCTGTAGCAGCACCATCCAGGCCTTACTGCAAGATGCCAAGAAACATTAATACCAAATAAAAAAAGCTTAACATGTGAGAGAATGTGGCAAATCAGACTTTAGCCTGAAGCACTGAGGAGTTTTTCATGTACAGTTCTGAAGACAGCATAAATCTGCTTACTGTATGTGCCTGATTTAACTACTGTGACCTGCTTGTGAAAAGAAGCTGGCTGCACTGAGAGAAAAATGAAACCTCCAGCAGTATGAAATTGTACCATTTCAGCATTTGGTTTTTCCTTTAATGAAACTTAAGATTACCATGCTTATCTGACTTTGGTTTTGGCTACTTTAAACAACACAGAGTCTTTTCACAGATCTAACTGTAGCTCTGTCTAAAGTTTCCACAATTCTTTTGTTTCATATGCAAACATACATAGTACTTAAATTTATATTGGTGTTGCACGTTTGTATACAACTCAGCTGAATATATAGCACATTTATTTTGACATAATTTCATTATCAATAATGGAGAAGTGCATCTCCAGTAGCTAGCTTAGAAAAATCTGCATAAACAAAGCAATGAAAACACATCCGAAAATGAAAGAAAACCAAACTAAAAAATCACAAGACAGACAAATAAGATATTTTTTAATCTCTGCTTGAGCCTGTATTGCTGTTATTGCTGCAGACAGCTTTTGAGGGAGACCTTTAACATCACAGGCTGATTAGTGTAATGAAAGAAGATTGCTCTCACTGACAATAAATGCACTGAATTGTGAGAAAAGTGATGCGGGGACAGACGATGAGGGAGGGGAGAAGGGAAGTGAGGCTGGCTAAAGATTAAAGCTACAGTGTATCATTGCTTTTATTTATATTACATCATCTTCCTTTAGTCTCTCCTGTACAGTGTAGAGAGTAATTCCTCCTTCATTAGTACTTGTCTCACCTTTTTCTGTCAAAGATCTGGCTTCATAAGACCATAGGATAAAGGGTATATAGCAGATGCTGTTCACATCTAAATGATAGATATGACGTTAGACTGAAATCAATCTTTGCAGGTGAAACTACTTGTCATTTCCCACATGGCTTGTCCCCACTTGTTCTTTTGTTTTCTTTCTTTTTTGGAAAAGGTGTTACTTCTATTATAAAGGTGGGCTGCCTTAGTAATTGCTATTTCCATTTAAAGATTAAACATCAAAATTATTTTATATAGAAACAGCAAACAGAAACTGCTCTGACAATTTCCAGTCATCTGCCATCTACTTCAGTCATAAGCCTCAGCTACAACTAACTACAGTGCAATACAAGAATATTCTTAGCCATAGTAACAGCTTTTGGGTAATTCCAATAGAGTAAAATTAAAATTACGATCTATGGTGGTTAAATAGAAAAGCATAATATATTTGGCCTAGAAAAAGGGTGAACAGAAAACATCCAAAAGATATCAAACATAAAAAGCCTTTTTTAGATAATACTAAAGCAATAGGACTGAATGTTTGTTTGCATTTATACTGACTTCAAGAAACTCATCACATCAATTCCCATATCAGCACCCCTCTTCATAAGGACCGGAAACAAGTTCCCTGACACGAAGTACCAGCAGCAGAGGCCAGAAAACTAAGACAAAAGAAGCAGTAGAGAGTTGGCAGAACACACAGCACTTAGGAGATTTAGGGAAGCCAAAAGATGAAATGTCCAACCTACTGATGGTGCTGTGCAAGTTTGTCCTTAAAAGTGTCTCAAGTTCAGAGACCTAAAAGGTGGTTAATGCAATGCCAATACTTTAGCAGCAAGGCACAGAGAGGACACCTGATGTTAGTACTGACAAAGTTGCTAAAAACTCTTGTACAGAACAGAGGTAGCAACCCCCAAAATAAATACAATGTGCTGGATTGGGAGAACCAACTTTTTGGGAGAACCTTTGTAGGGAAAAGTCACATCTCACTGAAACCATTTCACTGCTTTTTTTAAGGAGTCAGTAAGCAAGCGGACAATGGGAAGTTAATTGATGTAGTCCGTGGATTTGCATTTGACAAGATCTCACACCATAGCCTCTCTCAAAACAATACTTAGCTGACACTGAATATGAGGGAAGATCCTCATGATCCTTCTAAAGAATTTAATGGAAAATACCTAACAGCAGCCCGGAATAAACAGACATGTTTCCACAGTCAAGAGAGGACTCTAGAGATTTCTGATGAGATTTCTGCTTGGGCTTGTATCATTTGATTCATATATGGAATCAAATGGTAAACAGTAAAGCATGAAATGGCAACAACTGTTGAACAATTATTTGAGTCAGTAAAGTTATGTAAAAAGATCTTGTAAAGCTGAGCAGTTGCTCAGCAGAGGAAGTAACAGATGAAACACAATGTTAAGAGATTCAAAATAATGCAGCTTCCATGATCAGTGTTCAGCTATTAGCCCAATTCTAAGATATATAAAAATGATATCATAGAATTGAAATAAATATTTCTATGACAGTATTAGTTCACTGCTTGATAGGTAGTCCAATAATCCCAAATCCCAATTCATGAATTACAGAAGGAACAGAAAACAAAACAGAAACCACCACTATGCCACTATGTCTTAAATACTTTGTGCACTTCTGGTTTCAGTGGCTTAAAAATGCCATAACTGAAATTGAAACAGTACAGAAGAACAAGGTTGATCAGAGGCATTAAACTAATCCCATAACAATGAAAAATGAAACAGAACAGGATTTTACAAGTTTGGAGTAGAGATAGCTGAGGGAAGCTAGAATCTAGGTCTACAAAATCACGATGGATATGAAGAAGACAATTGGGGAATGACTATTTACTGTCTCTTCCTGTACAAGTACTGGAAGTACAAGAAGCTATTTCGGCACAAGAACATGAGGACAAGAAATGAAGCTACCAACAAGAAAAAGGATATCGCCTTTTCCAGAGAACATATACTCAAGTACAGAACTCCTAAGTACAGGATGTTGTAGGTGACAAAAGTGCAGACTGCTCCAAAATATAACTGAACAAAACAGATCGAGGTCCTCCAGAGGTACTCAGCATAAAGTGTTATTCTGGGCTTGGGAGGTGCTGGGTCGTAGACAGCCAGATATTAGGAATACTCTTACAAGCCTCTCTCCTATGTGCCACCGCCGGGAGAAAGCCTGCTAGAGCAGATGATCCTTCAGATTGATTCAGCATAGCCGCTATCATGCAAACTTCCTTCACCAGCTGTAGTTCACAATGATGTTCTGAGTGACAAGTCATCTCTAAAAGCACTTAAATGACCAGGAGACAAAGAAAACAGTCTACTGCATTTGTAAAATATCAACCTTGGGCCAGCAGGCCAAGCCAACATCAAGCACTGTTGTCAAACCATACATAACAAAAACTATCAGAGATATTTCTAAGGAAACAAACTACAACATTGGCTAAGCACAGCTTCTGCTAATATAAATATTGAACACTACATTTCATACCACTGTATGCACACCCTGGCACTCAGACAGGTCCACTTACGTCACATCTTCTGATAAGGGCTGAAGACAAAACATCAACATGAAGATTAAGGCTTGAATGCTCAAGACAGTAAGTGCAAAACAACTTTTCATCTACTTTCTTCATTTTATTTTCTATTAATTGCATCTTAGTTCCTGATCTTATCTGTCTTAAACCAATGCAAATTACAGAGATATGACTATAAAGACTAAATATACCACATAATCTGGTGTGAATAAATTTACTCATATCTAAGAAGACTGTGTTTAAATTGTTCTTCATCAAAACCTCCCATGACAGAGGTCCTACATTCTCTCTGGACATCCTAAATGGCTAAGACAGTAAACAGCTGAATTAAACTCTTCCCTAATTTTCATACTGTCTGCCTTACTGCATTTCATCTCTTTCAAAAAGCTAAATTAGACCTTAAAATGCACGTCTCATGACAGGAAATTGTTGTGCTAGGTATGGATCCTTTATTGCTTTCATACTTCTATTGCAGGGTATTGGTTTTGCTTGTTCACTAAAACCTGAGAGGTTTTTTTCTGTGCTTTAACCAGCGTTAAATGCTTTCAAGAAAGATGGCTACAAAACTCAAGAATACTTCTCATTATATTCACTGTGATCTAAACTACACTTGATTATTTGCACTTTCTATTGTGGAAATCCAAGGCAGAAATACTAAACTCACTGGAAAAAAGTCCAGGCCAGAATACTGCTGTAATATTTCAAGTGAATCCCTACAATATAGCATCTGTCATACTTTCTTCCTTAACAGGAGCAGTCAATGTAAATGTGACTTACTGGAAAATCCTGACAACATTATCATATTTCTGAATTGAAATGACTTGATTACACTCTCCTTGAAGCTATTATTTACATCTTAATAAAGAATTATCATTACAGTTCTTTAATGGTTCAAAAGCGATCAAATAACAGTGAAAAACATAACCTGAGAGCAAAAGAATATTTCATCTAGCTATGTAGACTTGATAAGTGCGTATAACATGAACAGCTCATAAAAAAAAAATAAGCACATGAAGCAAAACTGAAAGAACAAATTCTTTATGCTCAGAATGAGGAAAAAAGAAGCACACACAATTTTAATAAAAAAGTACTTAATTTTGGGTCCACTGTCAGAATTAAAAATAATGAAATCCGCAGCCTGCACCTCCCTGCCTCAGTTTCTATCATGTGTCCAAAAATCTTAGTTTTGACTGCAAGTCTGTAAGGACCTTGCTTCAGGTTTTATTAATTCCTGAAGTGTTACTTGTTTTTCATAACAAAGCAACAGAATCCCTAAGAATACCTGGTTATTTCACGCCTTCAGCAGATTTGAACATACTCAATTCTGTTTGTTTCATTACCTGAACAACTGGAATATATAATGAACTTTACTAACTAACTGTTAAATAACTCTTAGATCTCTATCAAGCAAGAAAAATTCTGCACGTATTATCTCAAAATATTGCTAGGTTTCCAGCAGTGAAAGTGAAGCAGACTAAACAAATTAATAACACTTCTATTCAGAAGATGCAGTTGGACTCAGCAATCTAAACAAGAGTATCTTCTAAAAAAATTTACACCACTTATTTATATCACCCCTTTAAGATAAAGTCATTTTATGTTATCACAATTAACATAATTAATTTACCATAATTACACATCTTATTAATGATTTCTCAGGACAAGGTCAGCCTTCTGAAGAAGGTAAGAAAGACACTTTACAGACTGGGAGCACAAAACCACTACAGCTGAGGTCAGCAGGCTAGCTATTAGATGACTTCTGCTCAAATACAGTTTGTCCACATCTGACTTCCCCCTGCCTTCTCACTGCAGGTTTGTATTGGCAGATCATTCTGGACCTACCAGTAGAGCTACACACATAGTTCATCCCTTGCTGAAATCTGCTAAAGTGGAATAAACTAGATTATTGGTACTATGACCATCTGCAGTAACTGCAGATAGTAACTACAGACAGGCAGGTGAGAGCAAGGATGAAGAGGCACCCTTAATTAATTTCAGTTAGTTTTTTCATACAGTTCTGGACCTGCTGGCAAAAGAGTGAGAGAAAAAATTGGGATGGAGAGTGTGGGAAACACGACTGCTTTCTTCCCTTCTTGCTTCTGTTCCTTTGGTACTTTCAGTGAGAGTTCTGTGATACCGGCCTACTTGTTTTTACTCACTTAATAACAGCTGTGAAAATGCTCACCATAAGAACAAATTATTCTGGTCAACAATATTGAAGTAATTAATTAAAATATGGTTCCCCTCTTTAAAAATCTCTTTTCATGTGAAATTTGAATGGAGTGAGGATAGAAGAGCCCAAACAGTTTGACAGAAAAGCCTTACAACACAGAAACGTGACAAGAGGTCTCCAGAGTAGCAGAGGGATTACATTCAGTGATATCCCTCTTCATGCCATTTCCCTTCTTTCTAAGTAGATAGCTGTACATTATAAAGCACAGTGGCCATTAGTTAAAGGCACTCTATAACCCTATGTAAAAATATCCTTAAAGGCATGAGAATGATAAAGCATTGTCTTGAACCTGCCTATTCTGAATTTTGTGACTATGAAGGAAGAAACAGTGAATATACACTTTAAACTTCAATCATCAAAGAAGCAAAGACTACTTTACTTTCTTAGCAGTTAGCTTAATATTAAGTGCTGCTGCAGTCAATATATAGTATCATTAAACAGGAGTATTTTATTATAACATAAACAGCAAATCTAGTTTAAGTCCAAGATTCTTCATAAGCACATGAAAATGGAAGATTATCAGAAGCCCTCCTAACAGTATTAAATAAAACACATTCTCAGAGTTACTATGAATCGACAAAAATTGTTCTCCAGAAGCTATCCTATTAACTTTAAACTACATAAAGAAAATTTGACAACATGTCATCAACAGCAGCTACTCACAAATCAAATCTTGAGTCTTATCTGTATACAGCCAGCTGGTTTTTAAAATTCTGCTGTAATTGAGGGGAAAAATAATTAAGCAATATTATTAATCATCTTACCATTGTTCCCTGGTGGTTGTAATGCATCTCCTGTCAAGCTACACCATCCGACTGGGAAGATATCTCGAGAATCACATCTGCACCAGTAGTCAAATGCTCCTCTCCAGCCATCAAATGTAACAAAAACTTCATCTCCTTTAACATCTCCTATGGTTGCTGGGCAAATCAAGTATGGGTTCTTTCTATCTATAGCTTCAAGTTTCATTCCAACTTTAAAGCAGTTTGGCACAGGTTTTGGTGGTTCCTACAAAAGTAAAAGTGATAGAATATTTGTATTTCTACAGCCTCTTAAAAAAATAATAATAAAAAAGAAAACCATCTATTTTTCCTCAACGTCCTTCCTTCTTACACTCACTACTCTCAAAAAGTTATAGCAGGCATTCAAGAAAACTTACTTGTATTTCAAATGTGCTTTTGCTCTTCTGTATTATAAAAATCTAGATTCTGTTCCCACAGACACAGCTGGGATAATTAGCAAAATTCTCCATGACAGAAAGACCCTACTAGAAATATTTACATAAGCAATAGGTTGCACCCAATACATTATGTCTGGGCAGCAAGACAGCAAAGACACTAAAATGAAATTATTACATGCTAATAAAGAGGAAGAGGTTTGCAGGAAATGAATATTTCTGGGGACTGATAACTGTCTGGTAAAAGCTTCACCTCTCAATCCATGAAAAATTCATTAGCATTGGACATTATTTATAGGCCTCACTTAGCTCAGTTGGCCTCATACCAATTCCAAGTGGACAAAAGAAAAAACAAAATCCAAGTCAATGTGACGAGACTAAGCGTGCCCCCACAACAGGAGCTGTGACCCAATGGAACCTGAATTACCACCTCAGCCTCAGGAACCTCATTATCCAAAAGTCACCTCAGATGTGCTGGTAGGTTAGCACAGGGAAACATGGCTCCTCATGCCTCAGGAAATCTATACAAACTTTTATTAAAAAAAAAACCAAAACAAAACATAATTATATAAAGGTAACAGGCAAACGATGTGATTGCAGGTCTGAACCCAACTGTTTGATTTGCTGACATACTTGTCAATGACTCTCTCAGTATCAAAAATGAAGTCACTCAATGTGACAGCAAGGGTTTACCACATTGACAAAAGATTAAACCAACAAGTCATTTCAATATTACTGTTGGTTTTATATAATTTTTTTAACTTATCAAGGCATGTTCAAAAAAATGAATAGCTGTTTCTGCTATTTTCAACTACTTTCTCACTACAGTTTAACTGATGAAAATGTTTAACAAAACCTTTCCAAGCACCGTGTTCCAATGACTTATTCCCCATTGTTGTATTTTTTTCTTCTCTTGCGCACAATCACATTAATATGGTGCTGTTAAGAAATGTGATATGTATTGTACTGACACAAAAAATGAGATAACACAATTTTTCTAAATAATACACCATACTTCAAAAATCTCAACTCAGGAACAGATATGCCCATCTCAATTGACTAGAAGCAGATCACTTCCTGTAGCTTGCCAATCCAGTTCAAAGTAATTTTAAATAGTAGTCTTCCCTTGCCATGCTGCAGACAACAGGAAAATATCTTGGCATCCTCATTTAAAAAATGTATTCATGGGCCAATTGATAAGAAGTTGTTTACTAGCAGTCCCTTTCTTCTTACCTTCTTAAAGAATGTTGCGGGTGCCATTTCAGCTCCATTGAGAGTTCTTAAGAGAAACATTGGCCAAGAAGATGCATTCATCTGGAACCCTGAGTAACAAATTAAAAATAGCCCTAGTTTCAGCTTGTAAAATTAAATAGGAGGATATAAAGTCTGTTTACTAATGTCTCATTGCCTCTGTTTTGGATTTGGCCAAAATATAAGTAGCCAAGAAGGAACAAACAGGGTCACTGTAGGTGCAAAAAGCCATGCAATGCATTTCCATTCCGACTGACTTGCCTGCAGAATCACTCATCATAATTTTTGATACTACAGAGAAACACCTAGGACTTATTGACATGCAGGTTCTAGTACAGGAGATCATAAGGTTGTCACCCACAGTCCTGGGTCCAGTGGAACTTCCCCAGCACTTGTGCCTAGCTAACTTTTCAGGTCTGCTTTTTGCTCACATTCTTAAACAACAGAATCACAGAACCATAGAATAGCTGGGGTTGGAAAGGACCTTAAGATCATCTGGTTCCTGCTCCAGCTCCTCTCATTTATTGAGATACCTTTTTATGTTCAAGACTCTTGTAATTCTTTCACCAGGCCGCAGACAAAAAAACCCAATTGGTTTCTTCTCCCTCCCCCATTAAGATAAATAAATAGCCCTAAACCCCAAAGAAATCATAAAAGGGAAGAATAAATATACAATTATTTTTTACAAATGCATATATAAATTGGAAAACAAACTGGAAGAGGTTTATACTTCAATATCCTTCATTAACAAGGAAGCAAAAAGCGCAAAAAAGAATCACATTTGTTTAGATGAACTACCTTCTTCAAGCAGAACAAAGGTTTGGCTGAAAACATTCTCATGCCAGATAATTTTCCCTCAGAAGCAACTACTTTCCAGTTAAAAAATAAAACAAAACAAAAATCCTTTTGCTTTCTGTGCTTTCCAAATGGATGTTTCAAAGTAATAAGTAAGATAACAGAGATAGTGGACATTTTCTTCTATGTCTTTAGCAGTTATATGTCTGGCACAGTTCTACAGAAAATAGACATAATAGAGCAAATTGGAAATTTTTCCACAAAGCAAACAGTAAAAGAATCTGCCAGGAACTGGTGAGTTCCCTCGTAACTGAGCCTTGACAATTCTCTTAAAAAAATGAACTAGAAAGGTGTAACATATCTGCTATTCTCGATCAGTTAAATCATTAAGTCATCTAAAATAGTAGGTTATGCTATCTTGAGTTGAATAAACAGCTTTCAAGTTGGAACTACCTATGCAACACCTACATGAATACAAAGCTCCTATTTGATAAATGGTGTTGTAATTCGAGGACTGCTGAGCTGATTATCAGTCCTGGTTTGATACCACAGTCTTTATACAACCTAAACATGCGTGGTTACTGAAACACAATATTCCTAACCAGCTAGCCCATAAAAGATATATATAGGAATGACAGCTAAACAATAGTTTCAGTTAATTTCATTTGGCCTTTAATTTATGCTCTCTACAATTAAAAAAAAAATCACCTATGAGAAACAGAGGCTGGAACACAAATGTTTTGCTGTATTAATTGCTTTCTCAAAACCCTTACGTAACATGCATAATTAAACCTATGTAAAAATCAGGTAGGAGGGACTATTTTAGCTAGTTATTATGAACAGAAGCAGAACATTAGTATCCAGAAGGTTCCCTAGCACTCAGGAAAAAAAAAATTAATCAGTTGCTTAAATGTCTAACAGGAGGTAATTATACACCCAATTAGCTCCCAGCTTTGCCCAGGAACAGGATGTTGTAGAACTGCCAAAGAGGCTTTTTCAAAAATTTATCTAGATATGCCAGAACATTTGATTGCTGGAATTTAGCCTATCTCTAGAAATATCTAGGGCAGGAGAGACAAAATAATGGCACTCACATTCTTTTCTGAATAACCAGCAATTGTTCGGAGGGCAGGTAAACTCACACGCCTAGGTACAGGGAACAGCTGGTTGTTTGGTGCTGCACTACCAGCAGCCTGACCAAATAGGAGAAACAAACAGTACCCAAGCAGAATCTGCTTCTACTGATGATCATGGAAAGTTTCTCTTCTTAAGAGATCAATTGCCTCCATTATACATAACCAGAGTTGCTTTATTCATCAGACTGGTTTAGAAACACATCTGAAAAAGCACTATGCTCCTCGATAAAAGCCATATATTTAGCATGGTACATATGTGCAGCTGAAGGAATAGGTCTACTTTTCTCTATTACAATCCTGTTTCATATTCATATCACTGCTTTCACTCTACAAGGTTATACCAAGAACTTCAGAGAGGTTAAACTGAGTTACTTCTCAAAAGTGACACACCCAGGGGTCAAGAGCTTCTAGTGCTTTCATTCAAAACCTCTGTACTCCAGAGAAAAGAAGGAAAAAAGCCCTTCCAGGTTCAAACTTTATCTATCTATCTATCTATCTATCCATCTATCCCAAATGATATTTTTCTAAAAGGCACTCTGGTGGTATTGCTTTTCGTGTGTTTCTAAAGCAGCACAACAAACCAAAAACCTACCGTTATAATTTATGTAAAGTGTCATAATGGTTATGTCAACTGCTCCTGTGTTTCTTTGCCTTTCTACATGCGTGTCAAGTTTCATACTGTAGTGAAACAGTACTTTTCACTTCTTGTTAACAAATTGGGATGACAAGCTTCTGAGAGGCTACTAAGAGAAAGCATACCTACCTTATTAAATCTCTGATGAGAAATCTGTAATACTTACTACTGACACCAAACCAGAAGCAGGTTCATAACTATAAGATGGGAAAACAGCAGTAACATTTAATTTCGTATATTAACAATGTTATTTCTTGCATCTTCTAAAAATTACAGAAGGTAACAGGTCAACAGGGAAGGAGATGTTGTTGTTGTGGAGGCTTTGGGGGTGTGTTAAGATAAATTTTGGTCATTATTTTTCCTTCTTTTTAAAAGCTGAAGTACTTCCAGACTAATGTGAAAAATGTGTTTCTTTAAAGATTTCCACACCTACAAGTTCAAGCTATAACAAATATGGTACAAGAAAGAAGATCTAAGTATACAGGTTAATCACAGCAAAGAAAGGTGATATCCCACTTTATCACCCCTAGCAGTTAGTTAAAGTTACCTCTGACTATTCACCAAATAGTATGGAATTCTTTTGTACAGTTCCCTATTTAATAAACTTCCTCAGTAAGACTAAGCCCAAGCACTATTTCTCAGTTTGGGGAGACACATAATGTTGTCACCCATACTGGTTATGGAAGGCAAAAAAAATTCTGCATACTATTTCTAAGCACATGAAAGCTACCTCTTGTTCCCAAGCATTCGTTGTGATCACAAACTAGCCATGCCAAACTGATCAGATGTCCTGCAACATGCGTTGATTTGAGGAGAATCACATACAATAATAAGCTTGCAGCTTGGGGAAGCTCTGGAGTGCTCTTTTTCCTGCCTTTCCCAGACCACAAACCAATTTGCTCAGTGCCCGTGAAAACATTCAGACTGCCCTGAGCTGCTGCACCTCCTGCAGCCCAGCTGGGCGCTTCACAGGTCGGTTAACAGCCAGCGCCGTCTAGTGGACTGCTCTGATTTACTGGGTAGGAGAAAGGCAAGTCAGCTTTCCCCGCTTTTTACGAAGGTCTGGCTAAAAGAAGTACGCACAGTACCAAGCAAGAAAATGTTGTAGCCATACACACCAGAATTGGCACATGGCAGTGTATCTCATCATTAAGTGTCAAACAGTCCCATTTATTACTAAGGGATTATTTAAAAAAAATCCAAAACAACAGAACTCAAGCTAATTATTTATTCTGCTCATTCTTATGTCAAAAGAATCCAAAAAGAACAAAAAGCCACAATTCACCTTGCTTGAATTAGCTTGCTTACCTCTTTTTCAATTAAATGATAGTTTGGTGAAATGTTAATACCATTGAATTTGAAAAGGCAAAAGGTCAAAGCGACTTCACGAAAGCAATACTCCCATGCTTTAGTTGAGAAGCTTTGTTTCTTACCAAGTGGAGGCTGGAGCATGCCCCCTTTCTTTTCACAGGTTCCGATGGGCTGTATATCTGAGGAATCCACAAGCCTCCAAAAATCATTTTTGTTGTCGCTTCCATCCAGCCGCAACCTCAGCCTGGCACCAGTGATTCCAATTACTGTAGCTATACAAACTGAGGTAACATTGCGAGGATCACGGGCTTCCAGTTTCATCCCAACTTTGAAATCGTTCGTAGGTGGAATTCTAGACTACAATAAAAGGTAAAAGGCTTTTTCTTATTGTTGTTAGTATGGCTAAATTTACCAGCCAGTCCAATATGCAGCTTTCATGCACCCAAGCATATCATATAAATGGTAAATATAAAAAAGCCTTTGAACTTTGAGTGTTCAGCAGCAAGTCAGAAGAGGAAGCTGGATAACCTACCAACAGCAACTGTTTTATATACTTGATGTTCCTACTGCATAAACATGACTGATTTCTAAGAAAATAAGCACGTCAAGAAGAGTAAACAAGGGAATCCTGATGAAGATATGAACATAAAGATCTAATGATTAATGCTTGAAAGGAATGGAAAACAAGGACATTGGGAAACATGACATTCAACTAAAAAAAAAACCCAAATCACTCAACCAAAACAAAGCACCCCGCAATCCAACCTACAAAAAAAACCCCACTCACAAAATACACAAGCTTTCAATTCAAAAGCAATAGTTATTCTCATTATGGTAATATCTGGGAAACTTAAACTAAATTCGGACCCTACGCACTAAGCACTATGAAAGTTCAAGGCAAGAAAGAGTTTCTGAATCAAAAAAACATGCCAATACAAAGACAGACAACAAAAAAAGGGAGTTAGTGTTAACTGCATTAACAGAAAGAAAACAGACAGTCATAAAACTTTAAAGTTCTAAGACAGAAAATGCACCTAATGCTTATTCATAGAGAATTGAATATATCCATATACATACAATGCAATGCCAATTTAATTATCACAGGGAAATGAAACATGATGAATGTAACTCGGTCTTTGAGCAGAACTTTTTGTCACAAGCTAAACAAAATATAAGGAGAGTATATTTTACTCGTGTCAACATATTTCTGGCTGGATTGGCTGGATCACAGTCTGATACTGTAATACTGCAGGCAGCAACATCATCTAACAGTGTTCAAAACTTCATATTGACACTAACTGGGACTGAATGCTTCTCACTATTCTCTTTAGATGTCTCCTCATTTCCAGCTTAAATTTAAGAATGGCAATTTTTGCCAACACTGTAATTTAACTTAAATTCTTTTTGCACCTTTGCAAATAACAGTCTACAATGTATTTACAGAAGGCCCTTTTTCAGTACTATTTCAACAAGTTAAATAAGCCAAGCACTTAAGTTTCTCTTATGAGAGGATGACTATTCTTCTGTCATCCTGGAAGTCCTTTACTGCAACTCTTCCAGCACAAATCTGGTCTTGAACACAGATGCTGACAACTATAGACAGCCTTCCCCATGACATTTATACCCAGTAGCTATCCCATGCAAATGCATGGAAACACAATCTGAATCCTAATAAGGGAGGCAGGTAGAAAAACTAAAACCATGGGCATTCACACTCACAAGACTCGTATGTCCCCTCTCCTGCCTGCCTGACCAGTTCAGGTGGGGATCCCATAGTAAGCAGAGAAACTGCGTTTCTCTATCTGGGTACATAGGAAAAGGCTGAAAAAATCTGCTACTTCAACAAGTGTTAGTGCTATTTTCCTTCCACCACACTTAATTTTTTTATTAACACAATTTTTAATAAATACATCTTGCTCTGCTTGCTATGGTGTGCAGGTGCACTATTTATAACACATCCTAGATACACAGCAGGAGTCCTGGAGGAGCCCAAACCCAAAAAACAGAGGCACTCAATATTCAGTGAACACCGAGTGTAGCATCTGCTAATGCTGCGTTTAGACAACAGGCTGTCTGAAAGGGGAGCCTTAGCATATTAAATTTAAAGGGCAATTCAATTTCAGGATATTGCTTGTCCAGCTGTTATGTTCTACAACCACGAAAAGCAACTGAAGTGGAGAAATTGAGGTGATTGTTTGTTTGTAGAAAAGGTGAATTGCTTAAATACCAACAACTCAAGGCATTCTATTAAAAAGGTAACTCCTCCATGCCACTCTGTCCTTACAGTAAAATAACGAAACCCATTCAGTAACAGCCTCTTTCTAAGCTCTGTTTAAACCACATGGGACTGAGGTTTTTTTATTTAGAATTTTCAACTGCTTGGAAAAAAGTTTCAGGGCATGACAAAGGGATGTGGAATGCTTCAAAATTTTAAGTAGTAATTAAAAACAACTTAGAGCAAAAGATAAAATACCTTCTAAATTAAGATAAATACTTTAATCAATTTCCATTAGCAGTCTGTGCCTGTATCTTAATTTGTGATACAGGCTTTAATTTATTGCTCCCTGGGTCATTTTTAATTACTACAAAATTTAAACTTTGTAGAATTCCCACAGGTCACAAATTCTGGATATAATTCTCAAATTAAGCTTCTCTCTGCTACTTGTTTTCTGGTTAGCCACAGCAGTGTATTTCCTTGCATTACACAGGGTGATAATGACACATACAATTCATGTGTAATCCAATAAAGTCAAATGAGTCCTACACAAAGCTCAAGCACTGTGGTTTCTAAAATCCGCGAATATTCTGGAGTGAGAGGAGCTAGCTCTGCACTAATTAACATTGCATATCACTTTCTTCTTAAAAGGTCAATTCTTAGAAAAACTGAAAGTCTGCACATGTAAATTGTTTCAAAATTTGTTATGCACAGAAATTAAAGCTCTTCTTTCCAATCCACACACTACTTAAGCAATACAGGTCACTGGGATTTATCTACCTCGGTCAATGCACATCACTTAAGCATCTTTATTTAAGGTGGTACTTCGTTGTTCAGTTTGGACCTCCTGACCATTAGTAGGGGAAGAGGAAGATGTAAGAAAGGAAAGGCTTCTGAGCAGTTTTCTGCAGTAGCTACATCTCTCAGCAGTGTACACTCTGGTCATGGCAGTCCACCATCTGAGTATGGCAATAACATCAGAATGATCCAGTAATACGCTATTGCACTCTGCCTCTACCCAAGCCATGTTTGAAGTCTTTGCCTTGAGCTGGTATCCACTGTGAAAAACGCATATTGTAGAATTAACTTCTGAAGCTCCACTCACAGTTATGGACACTGCTATTCTTAGCTATCTCTCACTGAAAGCAGCATGTGAGGTGATCTTTGTCCTTTACCCTCATCTGCAAAAAGCAAGATGAGATTCAAGATCTAGTACAAGGAAATGCTACCACCTGCGCTTCTCTCTCCCTGTTCTCCATGCCTGCAACTACTTCAGATTCACCACGTGATGGTTCCTCTTCGCCTCAATTACATTCGTGTTGCGTTTTGTCCGATCCCCACTAGAGGCCAGTATCATTTACAGTACCATCAGACTACCAACAAACCCCATAAGATACCTTTCTGAACATGCCCAGTCCACTGAACTAGACATGCTCCACTTGTCACAGTTCTTCAACCTAAATTATCGAATTCCTTCATCAAGTATCTTCCTAACACACTGAAGGCATACAGACAAAAACTCATCCTATTTAACATTACACAGCTAAGATACTCCTCATGTTGGGAAAATACCAACTCCAGCTTCCTTTACTGAGAGGAAGATATCTCCAGAGGTCAACTCAGTTTTCAGAGGGCTGGAGTCATTAGCTCACACAAGATGGCAGATTTAAACTCCATCTGCAAATACATATTAAACCATCTGGCAGTGGGGAATCAAACTTGTAGGGCACAGTGCAAAACATAAAACAATACATTAAACACCTTTCACTATAAATCCAGTGTTTCCTTCGTATTCCCATACATTCCCCTTGATTTTTTTTTTAAACTTCAATATTTGTTACTCCTTAGCAAAAACACTCTGCTCAGAACCTATCTGAGAGATACAGAAAAGAAGTGGTGAACAAACTCCACTACACACAACAGACACACATCTTGCAGCTAGCCATTTTTGAAAGGACTCTTCAAAAAACAGGGCAAGAGAAAGGCTCCTCTGACCATCAGCCGTATTTTAATTCTCACTGAAACCATGGTACTTCTAAGATTACTGAAAAAAAAATAGAAAATATTTCTGAACTCTGATAAGACTGTTTTCATTAGCTAGTCAATTTTAAAAGGAAAACAGAGTCCAAAGCTACAATTTTAATGAAACCCTCAAAGTTTGGCTTGAGGCAGAAAGCAAGAACGAAAAACTTCAATAGCTCAGATCTGCCAAAACTGTAAGCTACTGATAACTAGAGATCAAAAGGAATCAAATGGGAAGTTTGCAAGCAGTCTAAACATAGAAGTTGCTCTAGAATCATCACCCTGTAACATGCATAAATACATACACACTTGCAAAATAGTAGCTGGCATACCTGTCTGAAACAATGCAGAGGGGCAGCTACTGTTTCAGTCTCTTTCAGATAATCATCCCAATTAAACTGCTCTGGAAGACACAAGATAAAAAAACACCATACAGACACTTTTTAAAGGGAACTTAAATTAAAAAGGAAGGGTGAGGGAAGAAAGGGTCAGAAAAACTCAACTATCTTGTAGAATATTTTTTTTTTTCAAGAACAGGATTACTCTCAAATGAAAACTTCAGCTTTGAAAAAACAAACAACCCTTGAAGGAGCTTTAAGAGTACTGCTAATTCATAGGGGTGATCACACAATAGGCAAAATCAATATAAACCTTCACCCACAAAGATACAAGTCAGGCTTTCTAGATTCAATTTTCTGCATAAGGACCTCCCAAGCATCCTTGTACAAATCATGTTAGTGTTTCTGTATCTTCGTTCCCCTATCAGCAGCACTTATATGATAACCTCATAGGAGTGCTGAGATGATGCATGCTGAAAACCACAAATACATAGATTCTGTTGAAATATATGTTGAGAATACTACCACCAGTCCACTAGAAAGCAAAAGGATTAGCACAGCCTTCCAACTGCATTTTGTTTCTTTTCATCTGAAGCCTGATAAAGGTTTCTCTTTGCAGGGTAAACATTATTATGGCAATGTTCAGCAACAGCATCATGGTATGCTTTCCAGTGTTGACATTGGCACTGTTTGCATGCATGGGTGAGTGTATTCTGCATTTGATTTAATCAGTGTTATCAGTTTTGCATGAACGCAACAGTATGAAGTACTAACATTAAAGACATAAGCAAGCATTACTTAATATAAAGCACAAGAGAAAACCTATAACGGCAAAAGCTAATGCTTCTGTTCCTCAATTATCTAAGTGAACAATTTTGCTTATTTTTCTTGTTTGGGCAGCTGGCATCTTTCTGATGTTCCTGAAGAGTAAATTACCTATGAACCCCAAAATGATGCAGTGATGCCACCCAGTGGCTCGGCAACGACCATTCACACAGCTTATAGAAAAAATCCTCGATGACAATGGAGAGACCACATTGGGTTTATACTAATCTTCCCCAAAACACCACTGGGCACAGTTAAACACATCTCTGCAACATTAAGGAGACAGGAGAAGCAAAGAAATAATCTGAATATGACAGCATTTTCCAGCACTCTCACACTGCTTCTCTGAAGGATGCACAGTGGCTCAAACAGAGTCTGCCTGCATTAGCACATCATTTAGTTGAAAGTATACGGCACCTCAAGCAGAAAAGAACTACCCCCTTGGCCTGCCAAGATGCTCTTTTTTTGGCATAACAGACTCAAAAGTGTACAAGTGATTTGTCCTTGGCACTGCACAGGCCATGTTGTTGTTAGCTATGTAACAAGTCAGTAAAATCTCAAAAGCTGTTAATTTGGTGGTCTGGACTGTACGTAGGCCGGTAACAAAGACATTTCCATGCAACATCTTGAAAGTCTGCTTATTTTGGAATGAAAATTTTCTTCACAAATTTATACCATTACATCATTTTTGTATTACTGACAAAAGGCAGGGTACATTAACTTAAGCATATGTTAGGTATTTGTATTTCAGGAAGGCATGCTCAGGAAATGGCACTTCAGAGCTTTCTCCAGAAAGCAGCCTCCAAATTCATTGCTCTTTCCACTGACAGGCCAAGGACACTGCAAAAATTAACAATGATGAACTGCTATAGAAGCTTCATCTTATATTTTTTTGAGTTTAATAATAAAGTTGCTGCTTACGTTTGACTTCTGATTTAAAAATAAATGAATAAGTTATTTTAATCAGAGTTTACCTTAGTAAACTTTAAAGTACCAAATATAGTAAATGTACCAAAAAGAAAATGTTAGCTATGTCCCAGCTATCTCTGATGTAAAAGGATGTAAAACATGGTGTAAAAGCTGTAATTATGAATCAGAGCCTCATCATGTTAAGGACCATATAAATGTAGATATTTTAGACATGGCACCTTTCACCAGGATAAACCTCCAAAATACTTATCTCTACATACCACCACTTCCCAAATGATCTCATTTTTTTTAACAGGACTGTAAATATGGTGGGATGACCCAAAATTAGAGCAGGAAACAAACAGATTATTTTTTTTTCCAAGGGAATATTCACTAGAAAGACACATAAGGTAACATAAGCACCCAGCTGCAGATAAAGCCAAGAAGGAAACAACATTGCCTGGCTCTTTAACTCCTGTCTATCAAAACCTCTTTCATCAAGCACAAATGACCTGAAATTTAAATTAGAATCTCTCCACCTGTGAAGATATGCTGTATTAAACTAAAACCAAGCTCTCAGAGATGGTGCTAATTATCATTTAATTACTGCACTCATAGAAACAGGAGATGAATGTATGCTTGCAACATGTAAGATTCATGTCTATGAAGATAATCACATTGCAAAAAAATCTCTGCACAAAAAGCTTCTCTGTATTCTCAGTGTCCACAGGTAAAGAAGTAGTTGTTTTATATATACTTCTAATTCTAAAGCCCTTGAAAACATGCAACTTCTGAGAAATAGAAAACCTTAAGAAAATTAGCTCTCACTAAATGACTTAACATGCATTTCTCTTCCCACTCAAATCTGCAGGCTGAGTTAAAAAGCTTAAGAAAAACCTATTATGCAACAAGCACAACTTTATAACCCACCAGCAAAGTGAAAACTAGAAAGAAAGGAATTTTCATGCTGAAGAACATGCCAGCATATACTGGAAGCAGGAAATATGCTACACCAGAATGAAACTAGGACCTTTTGTAAACAAAACAAACAAACCCCAGTTTTTATCAACACAGGACTGAGACTCTAGAACAGTGATCCAAGACAATCAGCATGGCCAAACAGCCTAATTTGAAAATGGAGGAAATAAATTTATGCCATAGTTGCCAGCACTCCTGGCAACAACCCATGGGTCAATGACCCTTGATGCTCTCTGCAGTTCTGTATCAATACCCTATCACTTCCTGTCAAACCTGCCAATCACGAAGTAACTCAAGCTAAAAGGGACCCCAGGAGGTCTCTAGCCGAGTCTCCTGTTCCTCCAGGGTTCCATCACCCTCAATGTGTTGTTTTTTTTCTTTCCATCAAGTAGGAATTCCTCATGCTCCAGCCACTGTTTGTTACTTCTCATCCTTCCCCTGTGCCTCTGAGGGAATCACAGAATGGTTTGGGTTGTAAGAGACCTTAAAGATCACCTAGTTCCACCCTCCCTGCCATGGGTTCCAACCTTCCACTAGACAAGGTGGCTTAAAGCCCTATCCAACCTGGCCTTGAACACTTCCAGGGATTGGGCAGCCTCAACTTTTCTGGGCAAAGCCTGTCTCTGTCCCCCCTACACCCACCTGTCAGGTAACTGAAGACAGCAAGACCATCTTCCATAAGCTTTCTCTTCTGTCCGAAGAAACCATTTTTCTGGTTTCAGTACCAGTTTTCTGCTTACATCTTGCATTCCAATTCCTTCATTTTTATTTTTTTTTTGCTGTACTGCCAGCCAGCTTGCTCCAGTATAGAACAGTCTTCCTTGTACTGGGGAGCTCAGACCTGAACACAGCACTGCAGATATAGTCTCACAAATATCAAAAAGCAGCAAATCCCTTCTTTCAGCCTGCTGCCTACAGTTTTGCTGTTAGGACTCGATTTGCAATTAACATCTTTCACCACAAGAGTACACTGCTGGCTCACGCTCAGCTTGCTGCCTGCCAGGATTCCAGGGCTTTCCCTGCAGAAATGCTTTCCAGACAGCCAGCTCTCTGCCTGTGTTGCTGCAGGGCTCGAGTCTGCCCAGGGGCATGAGGAACCGTCCATCTGCTTTGGCCTCTTACTGGGTTCCTGTCAGAACAATTCTCTAGGATGGGGATGTCCATCCGAAGAGCAGCCCTGCCTTCCAGTCTACTAGATAGTTCCCCAGTTAGATGCTGCCGACAAACTAGCTGACAGCATGTTCTGTCCAATTGTCCCTGTCTCTCGGTAAGGCATAAATAGCGTCAGCCATAGTACTGACCTCTGAGAAATGCCACTAGCTACTAACAGACAGGTGGACCTTGTACTGTCTGGCAGTCAGTCAATTTTCCATCCACCTATCCAAACCACACCATGCCAGTTTGGCTGAAAGGACACTACAGACACCCTACAGAAAGCCTTGCTAAAATCAAGACAAACAACATCCACTGCTCTCTCCCTGTTTACAGGATCACTTACCACAGAAGGCAGTCAGTTACACATGGCTCACACTTGGCAAATCCATACCAGCTGTTCCTAACCTCATTTTCGTCCTTAATTTCCTTGTAAATGACTTCCAGGAGGATTTTTCTCCATAGTCTTCCTGAAGACTGAAGTCAGGCGGGCCAGCCTGTAATTCCCCAGGTGATGCCTTCTTGTCCTTCTTGACGCTGAACATACTGTTCATCCTCCTCCAGTCATCATGAAACTCCCATAATCACTATGATCCCTCCAAAATGAGAGAGAAGTCTCACAGTGACATTGGTCAACTATCTCAGCACCCTTGGAGACATCCTATCTGCTCCCAGGAACAGGGGAACATCCAGTTTGCTAAAGTGCTCCCTGTCATCTTCTACTGTACGTAATGCTTCAGTTTAGTTTAAGTCAAAGTTTCACAAAATTTAAATTGAAAATTTAAACTATGAGTTACATGTCACTTGTACGTAGGTAAAACTTAAGGTCCTGGTTTATTTAGGTTACAATACAGTATCACCATAGCCTATACACTGTTTAAGCAGACTGAGCACCTCGTGTCCTCTCATCTTATCCTTAGGTTCCCTTGGCACACATGTATCTGAGACTTTTGACACAAATAGAGGAGATTTAGATTAGATATTACAAAAAAATTATTCACTGTAAGGGTGGTAAGACATTGGCACCGGTTGCCCAGGGAAGCTGTGGCTGCCCCATCCCTGGAAGCATTCAAGGCCAGGTTGGATGGGGCTTTGAGCAACCTGGTCAAATGGAAGGTGTCCCTGCCCATTGCAGGGGGGGTGGTACTTCCAACCCAAGGGACCACTTAAGGTCCCTTCCAACCCAAACCATTCTATGACTGTATGATCATTTCAGCCTTCATCCCACAGTTCCCCTTTGTCAAAAATGAGGCCTCCTTTTAATTTTTGTTTGCATACTCTTTCAAACATATTAGTTTAAGTGTCAGGGTATTTCATACCCTGCTTTATACCTTGTACCTCCTATATGTCGTGATCATTCAATTAGACCCTTTCTCCTCCTCATGTCCTTCCCTACCTACTTTATTTTTTCACCTGTTTGTACATCTCTGTATTTCGATCCTTTTCAGCTTTCCTTATCACACACCCCCTGATAACTCCAGGATTTCCTGGATGCTAGCCTGGACCATTGTAAGGCATCTTTCTTCATCCAACTTCAAGAGGCTCTTTCTTCTTCCTTGCCACCAACAAGTAACAGCACAGGATTAAAAAAAAAAATAAAAAATCAGAGATCTTACACGATCTTGAGGAAGGCACTCATCTCTAAGTGTATGACACAGCTGAGTCTAGACTTCACAAGTAAATTCAGTGTTCAGACACTAGATTAACAGCGTAGTCCTTCTTGGAAGAACACAGATGACAGAATAAGGCTTGCCTGCTTAGCACTACTTCTCTACAAAGCTTTTTCAACACCTTGCAGAAGAAAGCAGCAACGTTTTCCAGTGACTCATGAAATACAGTTATCTTATCCACATAAGAAAAGTACTTTGCTGGGGGGTGGGGGTGATTTATAGGGCTCCGTCTGTTATGTCAGACAACATTAGTTTAAAACACAGACATGCTATCCGAGTCCAGTTTGACTGAAGCTTCTCTTACACTGTAGAACAGGGAAAACAAGACACAAATATGCCTCCTTTCCTGCCTCAAAGAAACAGGGAAGAATAACAAAGATGGCTACTAGGACTCCAAGAAACTGAAGAATTAAGTCTGGCAAATGTCACAGCAGAAAGCTGTACTATGACTGGTGGTAGTAAGGTATCATTTCTTAGTGCCGCATATTCAAGCAATGTACATGAAAATATGAAAGGTATATAAGGATGCTGCTGGCCTCTCAATGCAGCCACAAAAGATAAACAGCCAGCAATCCTATGTATATGCTGCTCCATGGCATCTGTGGAGGATGGCAGAGGCTGTCTTAGTTTGATAAGAAGTTGGATCATTTCTGGCAAGTGTGTAGCTTTCTCAGTTTATTATAAAAACACAACTTATTTGAAAACAGAATTTGCTTAAAGTAAAATTAGAATCTCAGGCAATTTAATCCAGTTAGCAATCCTGAAAACTCAAGGGTATTAAACTGAAAATTCTTTCTTTGGCATGAGCAAACACATTAAGGAAAGAGAAGATAACTACAGCAGCAAAGTCATGAAATTGTGAAATACATGATGAGAAGAAAAAATATCAGTAATCATCTAAGAAAATTATTCTTTACACAATATTTTTGATTATGTATACAAAGAGTACTTTGTCTTGGCTAGTAAAACTATCAGGCTCAAGTTAAGCAGTTTGAAACATAATTTTCAATACCAAAACATACTTTTATAACAGAGTTAGACAAAAGCAATGGTATGTTTTTAACTACCCATCAGTAATGGCTAAAGTGATTGCAAAAAAAGCCTCAGAATATAGTACAATCCAAATATACACTTTTCCTTTTACAGTACTTCAACTAATAGCCTGACAGCTGCAATACCTACCACTTTTTAAAGACGGGTTGTTTGCCTGCTGATTCTTTCCATCTTTCTCTTTTTTAATATTCTTTGAATCTAAAAGACAAGATTCCATTACATAATAAATGCAATATTCACATCATAACGATGTCCAGCATAACACAGAATGTTTTCAAACAATACAGAGTATCTCGTTCCAAATATCAACTTCCTTTACTCATTTCAGTGCATAATCAAAAAGGTATCTGTACTATAAATTTAATCATTGCAGTACTATTTTTGACTACTTTATATTACATTACCAGAATAAAACTAGTTCCAGAAAATGTAGTGTTAGCCTGACAAAGAACAACTCTATCCTAATTTTTTAACAGCTTTACTCAAGCTACACACAATTTGAGATCCTCAGAATCACTGGTTATCTTTTTAAATCTTACCTAGACCACCATGAACTGAAAACCAAGAAAAAACAAACTCACCCTAAAAGCATATTTCCGAGTTAAAGATTCCATTCTATATTTAAATTCTTGAATACTCACATGCAAGCAGTTACCTCAATGCACACATCAGTTATTAAAAAAAAAATAAATCATTCATAAGAATTTACCTTCTCTATCACTCATCTCTGCATACACACAGCAAGGAGTCTGCAATATTTCATTTTGGGGGGATTTAAGTATGCATGAGAGACCCAGGGGACTGGGAAGGTAGAAAGCAGAAGACTGAGGCAGTTCCACTCATTCCTTTCAGTCTTTAAAATACTGGTTTGATGACCTGCTTTGGACATTCACAGACTCAAGCACAATTCAAATACGACACCGAGTTGGCAACCAAAATACAAGTACATTTTCAGATCTAAAAAGTTTATCAAGCTCTGTGTAGCAGAACAACTGTCTTGGTTTGTAAACACCTCAGCACTAGGAATGGGGTCGCTCATCTGGGAAAGCGCATGCCTTAGCTCACACCTTGGGTCGTTCTAGTTAGCCCAAACTAACAGGTGAAGAGATGACTCACTTGAGACTCTGTTGGTAGTGATTCTTGTATTCACTCACACTTATGTCTTTCACTATTGACTGGTACATGAAATAAAAACACTTCTAACCTAGAATAAGTAGCATTTGGTGACCAGAAACACATGAGATCCAGGTTGTTCTGCAGCAAAGACTAAGCCCTAGTAGTGTTTCTTTTCTGTGTTTTCTGTAAGGCTCTTTTTGATACAAGGACTACTAAAAAGGAAGAAATGATGTTCATAATTTCTGTCACAAATCTTTCATTATTTGTTGAGGAATTGTCACATACAGCAAGAGCTGAATCATGACAATCTTCTGTGATCAATCCCCAAATCCTCCCTCATCAGTCAGTGAGGCAGGGATAAGCCATCCACCTGGCTCTGTGCTGGGCAGGATGTGGTGCTCCTTTGCCAGTGCACAGCACTGGCAGGGACCCCTCAGGGGCAGCCAGGCAGGGGCACACCAGCCGGGGCCACCCCTTGCCCTGGCAAAAAGCTACTAGTAGGGAGGCTCTGGGGGCAGCTCCAGCACTGGCCACCCTCCCTGGGGACAGGCCAAGGATGGGATGGGACATGGACCCATGGCCTGGCAGGGGAAGGCTGTGGGGAACTGGAGACTGGCCCTGTTCTGGCATCGCTGGGACACAGGCTGACATGGGGCCCTGGGCAGGATGAGGAGAGGTCCCAGGTGAGGTGAGTCAGGGCCGTTAAAGCCTATTAGTGGACTCACGGCCAAGACATCTCCCAAGAATATTCCAGACTCCACAGTCCTAGAAAATACACTACAGCTACATACCTGCTCACCATACGTTGCAAAACTATAACCTGTTTCTCCTAAAGCAGATATGGGGATTACCACAAGTCTTTTGAAAAGGAAAGAAAACGTTATGTTTACTCCTTGATTTAGTCTTCTTTCTTGACTTACACATTCTTTCTTCTGGAAGAAGTTTGCTTTAGAACATTTTTTACTTGATAGATTCCCAAAGAAAAATCCTTAAGGAGGTCAACTTTAGATGAACCTGCTGAAATGCTTCTGGATGAGGCCCACAGAGTTCTAATCCCAATACTTCATCAGGAAGGGTGTTAAGCCACACAAGTGGACACCCTACGTCCTGACAACAAATACCAGTGGGAATCTGAACGGGGATAATGTTATAGATAGTTCAGAAACAATGACTAGACACAAGGCTAACATTCCATTCCAACCCTAATGATTCTGTGATCTACCTCCTCCATTCTACAGATCAAAATATATTTCATCCAGCCTCTTCAGGATTGAACTGAATCCAGCTAGTTTTCTATTGGGTGGTGGCAGTCTCTACCAGCAGAGCCTTTTGCCATGTTCTACAAGCTAAATTAGTCAGGTTTTCCCCCAAACTATCATGAGATTATTGCAGACATCAGGCTGACAGCTTATAGAATGGATAACTTCCAATTCGCTTATTTCCGAAAAGGAAATCCAACAGAGTCCCACATAAGAGACTTACTGAAGAGAATTAATAACTGCTTCCTGTGAACACCCAAAGCTTGAAAGGACAGAGTCATGAAAGAGTATCTACCCAACAGTGCCAGATTTCAAACAACATGACAGCCTTTCATGATGAGAGACATCAAGAACAGGTGAAGGAATGCAAAACCGCAGCCTGGACACCAGATGAGTTCTCACTGACAACCACCACCCAAATTATTTATTTCATTTATCAGTTAGGTTTAGTGCCTACCTCACAAATACCACAGCAAATACAAATGCTGAAATGGAACACTTGGCAACACATTTTTCTTATCATCAGCCATTACAAAACTACAAGAATAAGAAGAGGTAATGACATTAATTAATGAGAAGAAATGGATTCCTCACTAGCACTTTAAACATCTGTTTCATTTGAGGTGGAGGTATCTTCATTCATAATAAACCCAAAGCATCATCACTATCACTTGCTTTTGGTGGCCAGAAATCAGAAATTTACATTACAAAACACTGAGGTAAAACTCACCCAGCACATGCAGAAGCATCCAAAAATAAGTCTGAATAAAACTAAGATCAAAAAGATCACTGAAAACAAAGCTAAGACATGGAAGACTATTATATCAAATCACTCGGCTGAGGAAGTTGAATCCCTCAGCATATGACCCTCAGCTTGGTCAAACTTTGAGGTCAAACTTCAAAAATTAGGTTATGAAAGAGGGAAATGCATCTGCAGGTACAAAGGGTATTTTCATCTCCTTCACCTAGCCACGGTCAATGACTAAATTCCTTGAAACCTGAAAAGTGGACTTGAAGATAGGCACTTTATTCATACACTGGAGACAGAACAAACATTAGTTCTAGAGTCTTGAAGCTCATGGTGACATAAAAAAAGGTCATTATATATTTTCCTCTATTCATAAAGCGCATTTTCAGAGAGACAAGTTTCAGTCTAGTTGCCAATCTAAAACACAGTATATGTGTTAGACCATTTTGTCAAAGCACAAACGAAAATGAAATATTGTTGCTGTGGACTTCATCACATACTACTCGGCTCAGATGAAAGAATGGGATACCATTTTCAAAGAAAGTCAAAAAAAATAGTTATACATACAAGTATAGAGAGTTTTTATATTCACTATGTAAATATATATACATTTAACCTATAATACTAATACAGGCTAAATACTTATTTTCAAAATCCCATGAAAGATTATTTTCTTTTAGGTAGTGATATCAGAATACAGCATATACTAAAATTACAAAAGTTGCCTGTTTTATAGTTCACTAACTACCTGTTTTTCTGTGGTGCACTTCATAAACTAAAGCTGTAGATACAAAACATAGTGCGAGATCATTTAAAACAGTGCTTTCTGCTTCCCAATTCAAAACTTCATGTGTTTACATTACTCCCGCCCTATCTGTAACCACAGAATTCTGCTGATAAGACTACTCAACAGAAGACAGGCAGAACCACATCTATCATGCAAGTAATTACAGACAGGGAGGAAAAAAAAAAAAAAAGCTACCTTAACTGAGTTTCAATGCAAAAAAAATGTGCTTTTAGTATATAAGGTCTGGTAAAGATAATCCTGGTGACCAATGTATAGTTCCTCTTATAAACTCTCATGTTGAACTCCAGCTTCTCATCTGAGATGCTTTAAAAATCCACAACACTTCTTTCTGAGAAGAATTAGCCTTTCAACAAGCAAGATGACATCTTCTGACAGTATAAGTTTTTACCAGAGGATGGTGTACTACATGAAGAAGAATATATGTGTTACCTTCTAAGACTTGCTATTTGCTTGCCATCCAGCGTGGGCAAAAAGCAGCTCGCCGTCATGCTTTTGAGAGTTCCGCAGCTATTTCTTAGCCACCTTAAAATCTTCAACTCTGATGGATGTTCAAAGCATGGCAGGAGACCACTTTTCTCAAAGAAACCCCTCGTCTCTTCCTGAAGGATGTGAAATGCTTTGGGGTGACTGAGACATTTGCTCTTTCCACGCCACAGTTACTCACCATCAGATGAAATTTACTAAGACTTACCACTGCTCAGGAGGAGGCCTTCTTCACTCCCTACCACCCAGGGTTGTGAGCTAAATCTACCCTTTGCTAAGCCTCAGTGCACACAGTTGAAGATATATAGACTGAGTTAATATGAAATGTCTCCTTTTCCTTCTTTTTGTGCTTCCCTAGTGGGATTCTTATCTTATCTGCCCGGAACAGGGTGTCTCTTTTTGTGTATTTAGACAACAGCCATACAGAAAACCTACAAGAGAAGTGGACAGACTTCCTCCATAAACTCTTGCTGCAACAATTAAACAGATGACTCCTGCCATTACAGAAAATCTATTATAACAAAAGCAATTATTTACTAAGGGAGCACACAAGCACATAAAGCAGCTTGGACTGAAGATGGAAAGCTCAAGAAAAATACAAAAGTGTTAGCAGACTTTTATAGGGGAGGACTACCCATCTGAAAGCTTTGAAAAGCAGCAGCAACCTGGTTTCAGACAGTGGGTCTTTTTTCACATTCTCTTTGTTTCACTAACCCAAACACCCTTCTTTCTTCTTAAGCCTCACTCTTTATTTTAGCAGTTCTTTCCTGATTAACTTTGGCAGACCTGACACTGCAGAAATCACACCTTCGTAATACACTGCATTCATGGATGAATTTCTTTAAAAATGCACATTTTGTCTTCAAGAGACAGCTGCTAATGCCATTCATGGTGGTAAAATTTTATTCCTTTTACTACTAAGTTATTGTCCTGCTAAATTATATGCAGTTACAGAATGAAGCACTACATTTTATTTAATATCACACCCAGACACATTCTTCAATTTTAGAGTAGTATAATGGCTTCAAAGATGTCACAGGAAAAAAAATGCTTTGGTTGGACTTGCAGAATCCAGGATAAGCCAAATTTTGCATATTTACTCTAAAACAATATGAAGTTTGAACTTACCTGCATTTAGTACATATCATAAACTGTCTTCTTTATTCCAACAGTATAGTAATTGTCAAGTAATATCCCACCCACCTTCAAAATGAGAATTCAGCAGGTTTCTTATTTTCCATCCTCTTGGATAAAAGCTACCAGGCCTTACCTTTAGCTGCTGTTCTCCCCATGGTAACACTTCTGTGATCTTCCCTCTCACAATAAAAAGGCTGAAGTTGAAAGACCAGTTAATTCTTCCTTTCAGCACAACAGTTTCCTGTGGAGTAGTAATACAACAAGTTAGGGGGGAGGCTGTTGTTGGGGTTTGGGTTGGTTTCTTTATTTGAAAGGAGGATTTTTTTTTTTTTGTATTGGTGTATAATTATCTTGCTGGTACTAAGTTGCAAATGTTTAACAAACTATGTGTAGAACAGCCTGTAAACAATGGATATAGCAAACTAGTAAGGGTACAGAACCCAAACTTCCATTTCATTGTTTTAGACCATTCATTGTATAATGATTTGCATTTCCTGTGGATTTCTAATACGAAGATATAAAACATGCTTTATCCCTTATTTCACCAACAAACATTACTTGAAAAATAGGTGAAAGACTTCTATATATAACCCACTCATCCTGCCTCACTTGTTAAACAATCATCAACTTAAGCACCTTTGGGTAAAACACAGAGTCTTGCACAACTATGGTAGAAGTGGGAACAAAACACCGATGTAAAAGATCTACACAAAAGCCCAAGTGCTCACGGACACCCCTTCCCACTATGACTTGTAATAGAACAGAAAGAACCTGGTAGGGAAATGCTAACTGCAGATAAAAGTGGCAAGCCACATTATTGTAAGGTTTAGAAAGTAGAAGGGCCAGATTAGTTGAACTACTGCAAAACAGCAAAACCAACCTTTAATTTTGTGTGTGTGCGTACATTACTGTGATTAATTTGTAATGTACATTACATTACAAACTCCAGCACCCAGTTTTTTGAACTCTGTGTTCAAGTCCCATGGCTAAAGCTAATTAAATATGGCTTTAAAAATGTCATTGACTGAAGAATTCATTTTGTGTGTGTGTGTGAACATGGTAGACCGTTATTACAAAAACTCTCAAGACTGACTTGAAAGCAGTTATAAATAAAACTGAATCCTACCATAAAATGAGCAGGTTTTGCTACACAATAGCATTCATAGCATAAGTGATCATCAGGATTAAGACCAGAAATCCTTTTAAGCCACAAGATAGATTTGAAATACTTGATACTTTCATAGACTCCCCCAAAAATTCAAAGCTTTTCCACTGCAAGTAATAAATCATGAAAGGTGATGCAGAGTCAAAGTAACTGTTTTTACAGATTACTTTAAAAGAGTGCATGGTTTTTATCTTTTTGTTCCAAGTACCAGATTGCACTTGGTGCAGTAATAAAGATTCCAACCCCGCAGTGATAGTCATCAAGTTTAGCACAACCGGAGCATCTGTCAGAACATAAAAAGGATTCCAGCTTTTCATTAGCTTGTGTTGTACCAGATAGGCTGTTTTACAGCGTGCCCACCAGCCTGTTAAAAATATAAGACAACTGAAAGTTCTGAAAGTGCTGCCTGAAATGTGGCAAATCCAACTGCAGCAATAAAATATACCACTGTTTCAGAGAGGTGCTACTTAAAACCCAGTTACACCTAAGTATTCTATTTAAAGCTGCTATTAAATTAGCTTGTAGATAGCGCTGTTTGTCACAGAAAACATTCAAGAACAGTAATTCTGAGCCTCTGTCTAACAACTGCTCATGCTGCTGAATTAGAGCAAAACAAAAACCGGTTACCTCCAACACAGAGCAGGGTCAGTCTGAAACAAAGCATAACTTCTTTTGCAGGGATAAGGAACCATAAGGAAGGCAGTTATGTCCTTTGCTAACCAAGACAGAGATCTCTTACGTTGCACTCACCACCACCAGCCTCGCTCAACCCACAGTACACCCACCACAGAAGAGAACTGCCAGCAAATACAGGAGAGAAACTTCCAGAGAATCTAGGCAAAATTATGTAGCAAGGCCAGAGCTCGTGGCACTCTTGTATGTGCACCTCAGCAAGCAAGCTGAGTGATACAGAAAGATGGGGTTAATCTAGCAGCTTCTAGAAGCTTTCTAGAAATGAAAGGTTAAAAATGCAACAAAACCAGGTCAGAAATATACCAGCAAATAAATGCAATGGCAAGGTTGAAGCATAATGGCATCAGGGTGTGCAAAGCAGCAGAATGAAAATCGAAGTTACAGGGACCAAGCTAAGCACAGTGATTGTCAGAAAATGGTCAAACCCCAAAAAAGACATGAACCTAGGATAACATGGTATTCATCATCAAAATATCTCCAATTTAAAGAGTAGTGGAGGATCTCCACACTCAAGTGGAGTGTATTATATACACAATTTACATCTCAATTCATCCTGTAAATGGAGGTGGTTTTTTATATCCGATTAGCATCCCTTACATCAGTTACTTTTTAAAAAAATCAAGATAGAAAGCATTCATCTGCCCTTAATCCCTCACTGAAGTTTTTATTGTTAATACCCAAATCACTTCTACTAGCCACCTCCCACTGTGCACGCCCTTTGTCAGAAAGCAGTATATTAGTAGACAAGCTGATGCTTTTACCCTCTCCTCTTTGCTACTGCATAATGCTAGGTGTCAGACAACAGGATGGAAAACATTTTTCCTCTCTAACTTTGCTCTTCTGATTTTGAAAGAATTACTCAAAGGACATGTATTGCTGCATTTCAGAGAAGCTAGTATTCCAGAGAAGATGTCAAAAACATTCTCTGTTTTGCCTGCAAGATCAATCCATTATCCAGACAGGCACTCAAGTAAGCTGAATGTCCTCAAAAAAAATCATGCCTATTTAGGACTTCCCAGTTTACCTTGATAGCATGCCTGCTCATAAAAAATACACAGCACAGAATTATGGAGATAAACATAACATTTTTAAAAAGCCTAAGCGACCAGCAGATTGTTGGTTTAGTCCCCATCAAAAAGATTAAAGGTTTTTCCACCAATGACTATATCTCATTCTTGGAGGTAAGATAGAGACACTGATTTCAGAGCCAGTTAGCTTTTAGACTCTACCAGTGGTATAAATGCAGTAACTCAGACCTCATCACTGCCATCCCCCGGGGATGAAGCGACAGCTGTCAATGCGCAGGCCCTACTGGATAAGGACTGAGGCTATTCTTTTACATGGATGCACAGCACAGAAGAGGAATTCAACAAAACATCCACTCTGAAACATAGATTAAGTTCTTCTTAATCTTAGCTTGAAATACAGGCAGACATTTTTCAGGCTCAATCTGAACAAGGAGTTTTAGTTGCCCCTCTCTTCTGTCATTTTTTTTCTTTTACAAATGCTTCCAGATCAAATTTCCATACACAAGGAGGGGAAAGAATTACACATAGTTTGAACAGCAAAACCAGTTAGAGAGACAGAGAATAGGCACAATGTAAGCAAAAAAATTATTCTCCCTGAACTCTTTTGTATGTACAAGTACTATATTTGCTTTTACCACCGGCATTCACATGCTGTCAGACGCTTTAGAAACACAAGAGGCACCATTTACAACCGCTGGCCAGTATCACCATGCTCCCATTGCTGCTATTGCTCCTCACCTCATTCTTGCTGTTTGTTATGGCCAATACAGCAGAGTATTTCCTCAAGAAAAGGACCTGCACAGCCTCCTCCATGGACTGACACACAGACCAGCAGCTGCAGCTCCCTCTCCGGCTTACACAGACGGGTAACGTGTACCTAACAGGCACCAGCCACTTCTCAAACACCTGTGACTTGACTGCATTCCTCGGAAGTTATCCTTCATGAATCTGGAATACCTTTTTTTAAACCTAGTCATCTACTGACCAGTTATCTCTCGAATAAAAACCTTACTTCATACTATTTTCACAATTCCCTAAGGAGGTTTAAAGAAGCAAATAAAGAGAGTAAGACTTAAAAGGAGTATTTCTGTGACATGCAATACTTCCAAATTTCCGATACTTGAAAATGTGCTTTCCAGCAAGTTATCCAATGGTAGACTCACTGAATACACTTCAAAACACAACAGCATATACTTCCTCATTTCTGTAATAGAAATAATTCGCACCCTTTAGAGCATACTGTAGCATCATCATAGAAAAGAAAGATCTCAAAGACTAAAAGAAAAAAAACTTACACGAATGTTATCAGAAGCTTATCAAATGTAACACAAGCTTTATAGTTCTTTCAAGGAAAGCAAATTAAACTTCCATGTTTTCATAAAGTAGAACTTGTAATCAGCTGATGTATCTGAACAGACCTAGGAGAGACAGGCTTTTGTCAAATTTACAGGCTTTCAAAAGAATAACTATTAGCTGGCTATATGTATTTTTACAACAACTAAGTTGAAGTATTTCTTAAGTTGATAAAGGAAGAAAGTGGGTACTTAGTGCTTTACAAGTATCATTTTATAATGTCACTTGCCGTAACATCAAGAAGAGACTTTCTACACTTGCAAAATTCCTCAGAAAGTCACCAGTAGTGTACTGCTCACTATTTATGAAGTGATTAGCATAAACAAACTTTTAAGTTGTCAGCAGTAAAATACTGCCTGTAACTGTTCTGCCCTCTCTCCAGGTAAGTTTAAGATCTGCTTTAGAATACGAGCAACTGTAATTACAGTAAGTCATACATTTCAAAAACCTCTCTAAACTCTCAAAACATACTAAATGTATTATTCAGTACAGAGCAAGGCATTGTGTATTTTAAAAAGCAACAGTAATAGGTTTTAGACCAAAGATGTGTTCCAAAAATTCCTGAAACAAGAAATACTTATAAATGAAAAGAGTGGAAAAGTAAAGCCTCCAAACTAAACAGCATAGCTTGTATCAACACACAACAAAAACAATTTATGTCATGTAGATTCAATAATTACAGATTTCACAGTAATTTTAAAAATTAAAGTTTAAAGCTGCTCTATGGCTACCAGTGGAAAATAAAAATAGCTTTTCTCTTCCCCTCCCTTCCCATCCTGCTTTAAAAGTCAGAAGATGCGGGGTTGTAAAAACCTGAAAAAGGAAATGCTATGTGTGAAGTCAGCAGTTCAGCAAAGCGGCTGACTGGCCATTAACAGCTTTAAATATTCTTAAAATGCCGGTCTTCCCACATGAAAGGGTATTTTAATGTTATATTCAAATAAATCAAAAATACAGCTCACAAAGCTTACATTTCTATTTTAAGTTAAACTGCCCATTTTAAGTAGTTTACTAGTACTTATTTACAGTAGCACAAGAGTTTGACAAATCGTTTAAACATTTTGGTGAATTGAGCTCACTGAAACCTCTGTGCTGTTTTCCACTTTCCCCTTCAAGCCTGGAGTACTCTTCCTGAAAACATTCATCATCATTATTCAACCCGGCTTTGTTCAAATGCATAACTCAAATTTCATTCATAAAGCAAACTAATTTATGCACAAAAAAAACACAACAATTTTGCATCATCAGCACTAGCTAAGAGCTACATACCTGCATGAAATTCTCTCTACACCCCAAAACATCTCCTCTGCCTTCAGCTCAGCCTCCCTTGACAGAGAAGAGAGCTCTCAAATTATTTGTTCTGTGAGGCACCAAGCATACTTTCAGCACAGTGTAAATACAGCAGGTAAGGGAGAAAAAAAAATTGCTGTTGCAAACATAATAAGAGATTCCCAGATGCTAGAGATCCCCACAGGGCTTTTCTGTGCTTGTCTTTGGAGAACAAGCAATTGCACTGGCTTTAAAAGCAGCAGCCAGAGAGAGTATGTGTACATAAGTGGACAAGGGGGGGGAAGACAAGCAGAGGAGGGATGGTGGAAAAGGGATTTTACGACCTCTTAGGCAATTCTGCCTTCCTCCCATCTACATTGCCTCCAAACTTGAAAAGGACTGCGGAAGCTCAGTTCAGATATTATCTAGCAGATCTCTACCCACATACTACACAGCCGGCAAACCCACCCCTGTGGTCCAGATTCTTTATTCATCCAACAGATTATCTAGAGAAACACAAACACCTTTAGTCTGGTGCAGAAATCTATGAGCATCAAACAGCATACACAATTTCTTTTTTTTTTTTTTTCATTGAAGGCATGGAGCACAGCCTTGGGACGTTTCTGCACAGGATCAGTCTGTTGCCAGCACCCCAGTGGAGTTAGCTTGTTTCAGAGCAACACGCTTGCTTCCCTTTGCTTGTTCTGAATGCCAGCAGCAACATACTTCTGCTACCATCCTCTTCCAGTGCTTAAAGTATCTGTTTCTCTCTCCCCACTTGAGAATCTAAACAACATAATGCTAGCTGGGACTCCTGCCACTCTACAGTAACAAAGAACTCTCCTCACCATATCTGCTGCTGTGTGAGCATATCTGCTCAGTGCTGTACCCTGGCTTATGTAATGGGACAACTACATTGATCCCACATCCTGGTGTCTTGTCAGAGCACAAAACCAAACCAACCAGAACTAAATAAACCTTGAAGCAATTTCCCGATAGCTCCCTCTTCCAAAGGATGTTTCTAAAGGGAAAACCCCAAAGAGCTGCTTGCAGTCTCCAGGCTGACCCACATTCCTGCCCTAGGCTCACCTGTGCTGCTGGTACCAATGGCTGTGGTGTTTCCCCAACTTCTTATTTCTCAAACTAAAAAGGGAAATCCTTCTTTAATCCCCTCACACAAAGGAGGGAATTCATCCTGCATGCAGATGCCACCAAAAACATCTATCCATCTATTTGGACAAACATTCATAAGCAACATTCAGTGCTGCTGAACATTTCTGCAGCTAACAAACGGCTGACAGGTCAGAAGACAACTCCTAAGTGCTCAAAGGACTTGACCGCTGCCAATACTCAGCTGTAGTATTTATTTGTAGTATCTTCCAACTTCAAAAATGAAAGAAGATGAACAACCCAAAGCATCAGTAACTTCCACAGCAAATCCATCTCTCTCTTTACCACTTACCAGGACAACATTTCTGATTATTAATTAAAAAAGAAGCAGGCTGTAAGAAGGCAATCTCCTCCACCTCTTCCTCAGTATGACTGCACAGCTGTCACTGGTTGCATGCAGCTCTAGCCCAGGACAGAGGCAGAGCATCTCCCTTTCTTCTGAAGATCACATTTCTGGAGATCTCCCCTCACTCCATCACTCAGCACTCACACCACTGAGCACTGGAGAATATTCACACAAGGACCTATGTAGGTCCTTCCTACAACAATCTGGAAAAACAAATTACACACCCCATACAAAGTTTTTCTACTAATTATAACACTGCTTATTTTGTTATTAAAACCAGTACAAGTCTTCTGAACTTTCCAGAAAAGCACCGTCTGCCCCTTTATAACACTCCAGTGCAGGGTACATATACAAAAGATATGGTATGCGAAGTGCCATCAAACATGCTAGAGCCCTTTTAATTTCTGAGCCCCTGACAGACGATAGTGACAATAAGGAGTTCTACCAAATTTAGCATCTCTGATACCCTTTCACATTCCTCCATGTACAAGACTCACTTTTGCAAACTCTGCTTTTTAATGGGCTTTTAAAAGTGCCCCAAGAATGGCACTCCTTGCACTGAACCTTCCTGCATTAATCTCTGATAGATTCCATACAGTACATAAATAACGGTTCATGCTTCATTTTAGGTATGCACCTCATTAAAATGGTGCTACCCTCTTGTAAGTTTTATAAACTTCAGATGCTCCCTGAGCTAATGTATGCTAGAGATGATGAAAGGCTCAACCTGGTCTTTGCCCTGCACTAAAAGGGATATCATATTACCTTGAGAAGACAACAGATTTCCATCAAAGAAGTTCATCCCTTTCATGAAAGGCTGAATTCCCTTGATATCTTAAATAGAATTTGACCTGATTTGTGACCGCTTAGAGTCAAATTATTTAAGTAGGACATCTACCTTTAATGTAATGTCTTGCTTAGTTTTAGATGACAACATACAAATGGGAAGCTGCACAGAAAATACACCATTTAAGGGTAAAGAAATACCAGTCCAAAACACTGTTCATACTTAAGCTGCATAAAGCATTATTCTAACAAACCAATAAAAGAAAAAGTACTTTAGGATTACTTTGGACATAAGCTATCTAGACAGCAGCTTCCCTGGGGAGCAGAAGGGTTACCCCCCTCCTGAAACAAATGGAAGAGCACTAACATTCTGTTAAAGGTTTCAGTATTTCAGAAAGGCTTTGATATTAGACTCTAAGTAATTCAGAAAGGCAGGAAGAAAGCACACAGAAAACCCACAATAAGCACACACTTAGTATTGGACCAATTTGAGGCAATGTGATGAATCACTACTCAAAAGCAGGCACCTTTGTTGAAGTCCAGAACTAGGAAAGAGTCTTGAATCTACACTGCTAAAAGAGACATGTAACTTGCCATCGCAAAGAAGTGCATACTTCTTCAATTTCATTAGGTCTAATATAAGAGAACACTGGGGGTTTGGTACTATTCCAAGGGCACAGAAACTAAACTCATTACTTTTTGTGACAGGGATCTTGGGAGAAGAGTTGCTAGGAGCAGGAAACAGTACACCCCCTCTGCCACAAATGGTTCAGTTGTATATACCTGTGCCCAATGTCTACTGCATACAAGATAAATTACCAGAGCGAGCCTGAATAAAAGAGGTAAGGCAGCTTGTAAAGACAGTTGCTACCTTCTGAAAGGCTGTCATGCAGCTCCTGACTCTCCTCTCTCTGTCGTTGCTGACCAAGCGAAAACACTACAAGGAAGGGATACGAGTGCGTCTGAGGGTCATCATCGCCATTTATGCATCGGCTACTCTTTGTCTATATACCTGCTGCAGATAAAAGGGGAGTCTGCTCAGTGTTGGATCAGCTACTTGGAGCCCGCCATCCACTCCTGCAAGCTCCCCCTGCCCATCCCAAAAGACACTAGGTAGATATGCTCAAACAGGTCAGACATGGAATACAAATCTGGGGCAATGTGAGGAGTTTACACACACAACCACACGCGGACTGAGCTGATCACTCACCAAATCCTCTCTCACTGCTTCCAGGAGCAACAGGCAGTATTGCTGCTCCACCTCCAGCACTGCTGCAGGGGCGAGAAGTCGTAGGAGCTGGGCACACACCCTCGGGCCTCATTACCTGTGCAGGTCGAGTCAGCTATCAAGTGCATGAAGGTACAAAAATCGTATTCACACAGAAATATACTTTTAAAATAAACAACTCCCTTAAGGACTTCACTGTTTCACTTCTTATAGGCTTTACCTCAAGCAAATGAATTATCTCTCCACTTAGAGATGGTAAGTAAAACTGTTCACACACATCGCATGTACCTCACCATTATCAGTCTTTGCTACAATGAAAGAACAATCTTAACTGCATGCAACTAATATTGAAGCTTCCTACATCATGTTATCACCAAATTATAGGACACCTGGGCCTTAAGAGAAGTGTCCAAAGAACCTGTACAAATTGTATTGGAAAAACCACTCCAATATGCCAAAACACAAATCACAGTGAAAAAAAAAAAATAGAATCATATACCACATCACATCAGAATATTAACAGATTATTAACTTCAAACTACATTAAGCCAAACTGCAAATCAGAAGTATTTGCAAAAATACCAGGGCTACCACATGTAATGAAAACACCTGTAACATTCAAATACAAATAAATTTCTATTTAACATTTCCATTGTTTTACATTTATAAATTGCTCTATTAAGCCGCAACAACTTTATACCAGATTTTCTAGCTCTTCCTACACGCTAGAAAATTCTCGGACTTCTGGGCCATTTATGTTTCATGTCTTACACTTTGAAGAGCACAAAGGTTATTGTCCTTAACATTTAAGATTTTAATCTCTGGAAGAAGCAATCAGCACTGAGGCTGCGTGCCTAAGGCTATTTCTTTCAAATGGGAATGAAGAGAACTCTAAACGCCCTGCAGATGGGGAGGTCAAGAAGTTGGTTAACAACCTCCCTTGTGTAGGCTCCTGGAAGCATTGTCTTGGTCTCTACCTGTAATTCGTTCTAGATTTAGAAAATATAGTAGATTGTCAACGACAAATGTTATTTCCTGTTAGTGATGTTATTTAGTACCAAGGGATAGTTACTGAGGACTTGATTTCTCCCTGTACATCCACTCCATTATGGATTGACTGCAAAAGTAATGGGAGTAAACAGGGCTTACTCACAGCTCACGATCCCATTGGAATAGTAAGACAACAATGAGGCAAAATCATGAGAAAGGCACCCATGTGCAATAGGCAGAAGGAGCTACCTATGTTTACTTCAGGCTTTTTCAGTCTTTCAAGTAAAGCTGCATCGTTGTTTTTACACACAACTTTTAGACAGACATTGGAATACTTTCTCAGCACTGCAAATTTCACACTAGTGAAAACAAATTTACACTTGGTTTTGTAAAGGAAACACTCTCCCAATGCCTCTTTTGTACTCATGAAGCTACTCCAGAAAACAATGCCTCCACCTTACAAGAGCATGGATACAGCAAGGACAGCACAGCAAAGGAAAAAAGGCATCAGCACATTCAAAGTCTGAAGAAATGTATTTGAGAGGACTGTCATTGTTTCTTCCCTAACCTCCCTCCATCAAGATCAGCACTTAACATATGACAAAATTTTAAGAACAATCTAACTAGAGACAGTCACATTTGCATATCTATACAGCTTCTAATTGGTGTGAAAGTAGTCTATACTGGCAGCTATAACACACAATCAAAGCCAGCATTTGATTTTGCTACATGTGAATATTACTGTAAAAATATACAAGACCAAGCAACCTACTTGATACAAGATACTACACAAACATTACTGCCTTATTACACAAATATTACCACCAATGTATACCAAATAGAAAACTAGAGTATAAACTCCATCAGCTGAGTCTCAAAATCAGTAAACATTAGTTTTCACATTTTAGATCAGACCTTGTTAAAATTAAAAGCCATACAAGTACTTTCAGATCTCCAGTTTTACCATATACACCTTTCCGCTGCCTCCCACTTGCAGAACTTCCCTTAAAGTACCAGCAGAAGAGCTTTTTCTTTACATCAATTTAAGTAATATCATCCTTAAATAGTACTTACATTTTACGACACCCTACATGCAGCCTGGTTGTACAAGTTCGCTCCCTGGACACACTACCAGTGAGCAGCACCTGATGGTGGCCCGTGGGGAACTGGTACACCGCAACTCGTTCACTCCCCTATTTATTACCTGATGTTAACATGACAGCTTAAAACATGCCTGTAATGCAGCGAATGCCTTCCTGCCGTTACTCTTCCCACCTGCACAAGTGCTGCAGTGGTTACTGAGCCTGAGCAACTGCCTCGATGACTGCTTTGCTCTGAGGCTTCCAAAGAGTCAGGTTTAAAAAAATCTTTAAAGAAGCTTTAAAAATCCAAAGGTTTAAGACTGCTACTTTGAATAATAAAAAATTCACAACCAGTCAAGCTTGAAGCGCTGTTTACAAGTCAGACACAGGACGCTCTGAAAAGCTACTGTCATATCTACAGAGTCTATGCTTTTTGTTTTACTCTCTAAGCCAGGCTACATTAGTTAGAATATACATGAGTCACATGTGAGATTTATACTATTAGAACTCACTAAAATAACAGTATTTCACCTCTTCATTAAACTTTTAAGGCTTTAAAATTATTTCTAGCTATCTCCTACAGTCTAATTAATCAGGTGAAAACCAAAAGTAACTGTTTCAGTTAAAGTCTTCAGCTTTAAACTGCGGTATGCAACTAGTTAAAGATCTTAAAAAACGCTTAAAGCATCTCTCCTAAAGAATAACTGAGCACAAAATTTAACTTGAATATTAACTTAACTACTAAAGCACTGCAATCTACTTCACAGCTTTTCCCAGCCGCTACAGACAACGCTGATTCACAACACAGAACAGAACTTTTCGTACTGTAACAACTTTCTCTGGGCCATCCCACATCGATGGAAAATACGATTCCCCATGCAAGACACCCCCTTTAATTCAGCAATCAACGCATGCCACACACGCCGTTCAACTGTACATGAACCAGGAGCGATGCCGCCGC
>JANHGB010029415.1:0-16537 GCA_026283785.1 Coracopsis vasa
TCCCTGCCCATGGCAGGGGGGTTGGAACTGGATGATCTTAAGGTCCTTTCCAACCCTAACTATTCTACGATTCTATGACAAGCAGAGCTCCCACTGATTGCTTGGATGAATTTGGACAGTTTGGCAGATCCATTTACTCAAGTATCTTACCTGACTTCCCATAATATTAAGGCCCATACTCACCAGTTGAAGTCACTGTGAGTCTTTCCCTAAATTCAATAAGCAGTATTAACTGAAATTCTGCATTATTAGCTCTTAATTAAACTGTACTTTGATGAAAGAAGTTACTATTAATACAGCTAAATGATATCCCTGTTCTGCATTTAACAGAAATAAAATCCTGCATTTCTTTTAAAGGTCAAAAAATCCCCCAAACCCAGGCCAATTGAAATAGAACTAATAAGCACCCTCCTGCTGCATATGATATTTTCCCCTGCATTTTGGTCAGACAGGCTTCAACAGAGAACTTGCTGGCTCCTGCATTTTTGCCTAACACTTTATCTGCTATGAAACACCAAGTACAAAGAGGTAAGCTCTGAGAACAGAACAGAGCTAAAAGTCAAAACAAAGTGACTCCAAGATGCATTTTAAAGTCTCTTCTTATTTAACTTATCCAGTTAAGTTCCTGCAATCTGATGATTACTGATATCCAATACAGTGGGAAACTGTTAGCCATAACACAAGCATTCAAGAAGCTGTACTGCAAAGTCACATACAGAGCCCCACCACAGCTGCCTCAGGTCTGAGTATGACAGGCCATCTTCCAAGGGTGACAGAGTAGTTCAGACCCAGTTTCAGTTCACTTCTGGGCCACTCTGCTGTGCCTCCTTAGTCTGACTTGCTTCCATTGCATCCCACCAGCAGTAGAAAAATTGTTAAGACTTGTTCGTTGATTCATGTAGACATTGGCCTAGCTACATGTCAGGCCTCAAAAACTCAGGTTCAAACAGTAACTCGAGATGCAAAGCATTTGTATGTCCGTGCCCCCTCATTAGACAACCCACACTTTTACAGGTTCAGATCTTGTTTGGTAGGATGCACAATATTTTGTCATAGACTGCATAGCCATGCCAGTGTTCTAACGATGTCTAAGGCTTTATAGTCATACAGCTCAAAGAACAGAGGTTATTACCCAAGCTCCTGCATTTACTACCAACAACACATGCTTCTTACTTAATGTTTCTTCATAAGGCAACTCCACCTTTAGCTTTCACTACAGCCAACATGCACTGCAAACAGAGTTTGCCTGGAGGACAACAGCTGCTCTTCAGGCAAGACAGTCCTTTGCTGCACAGGCTGGCCACCGCAGCAAACCCTGTGCTCCCTTATACCCCTTCATCCTTCACTGCTTGGCTGTGCTGCTCAGGGCCCTTTACCCTGCTGTTGGCAACATGAGGCTCAGTAGAACCACCAAATGCTGAAAAAATCTAGAAGGTTCAATGCTGGAAGAATTTCTAGGCCTAATCTCTCAGCAGCAGAGACCACACAGTCTCACCTGAATGCACAGGAATGCAGTTTAATTACTGAACTGACAAACAGGGACATTAAAAATACCCAAGTTCTTTCGGAAACTGAAGTCAAAATGCGATGTCAGTGTTGTTTACAGCAAAGTCCAACAGTCTGTGAATATGGTCTTCCAAAAAAACTTCAGTCTTGTATTTTTCCTCCATGTCAGTATTCACTGGACCTCAATGCTCTCACTGGCATGTTAAACAAATTGACTACACCACAGGCTGGATAATGTATCAGTGACACAATTAATTCACAAATGTTCCTTAGTTTGTTATTGGGTTTTTTTGTCCCCTAATAGAGCCAAGAATATTCCTGTGTCTTTTAATACTGTATCTAATTAAAAATATTTACCTTTGTCCCTATATTTGGGGTGAGCTGAGGCACACCAAAAGCTCTTTTTCTTTCTAATGTTCCATGTTTACTGACAGAAAAAAAGATCTCTGACCAAAGATTTTCATTTTCTCTTTCTGCCCTGAAGCTCCATGTCAGAAACAGCTGGGAATTCAGTCTTCAGCTTGCTCCCAGCTAAGGGTCACAAATATTTATCTTTTTTCTCTTCAAGTAGCTCTAAACCTGCTGAATGAAATTCCCCTGCTACATCAGCATCAGTATCAAAGAAATGACAGAAAAAGAGAAAGCAAACAAGGCAAGCTTGCATAAAATAATAAATACAACTCTTTTCTCAAGCCATATTTTTAACGATTGTATGTAGTCAGCACAGAAAAGACATAAGAACTTATGTCAAGTTAATAAAAATTTGGACAGTTCATTGACTCCTACATAGTACCTAGTTTAAGGGATATAATTCAGCACAAAAATACCCAAGACTTTAGTGAAACATGAGACAGTAATAGCAAAAACACAGGGAGGTGATTTTGTTACAAGTGTTAATGCACACCTTCCCTGTTTTCGCACAAGTGTTTGTATTTCTAAAAGACAAGTTTACAAAAACTAGACCTACATAGATCAATACCCCAGCTGGCCAAATTCTACACTTACAGACTCAAACCAACACACAGGAATCCAAACTGAGCTCTGCATTTGATTATACTTTAAGAGATTGAGAATAGATCTTAGCACAAATTCCCTGCCAATAATATATTTCTTCCAACAGCATATTTCATACCATTTTGCCAAATCTAATTTTTAAAGACTTACATAACCCTTTTGCTTCCTTTAGTATATCAGCCTCTATTCTGTTATTTTTTTGGTTATTCAGCCTACACTTAAATATCTCTGTGCCGTACATTAAATATTTTTATCCATCCTCACTGTTTATACCTTGCAGACATCTGCAGCCCATTGCTTTCTGCTTGGGTCATCATTACTTACCAAATTCTTTAGCCTTTTTTTTTCTCCTCTCTGACATTTTCTGACTCCTCTGGTGTCTCTAAGCACTCTCAAAATATTTCTAAGTTGTGCAGAGTTGTGCACAATATTCTAGAAACCTCGTCAGTAAGATGAAGTACTTTCCTGATGTAAAATGGTATTTTTTCCATAGTCATCTTGAATTTCAAACCAGCTTACATTATAGACTCAGGTATATTTTAGTATTTGTCTTGTTTTTAGGATATTTTCAGGATTACAATTTTCAACAGAAAAGGAAACTGAAATTGGAAATAGGGCATTGTCACTCCATGAGGTATAAGATATGCACTGGCAAGCACCCACTTTTACTAGCATAATCACCAAGAACCAGTCATGGAGTTGCACTGACTTCTTCCAGACTGAACAGGTAAGAAAAAAAAAGGACACTTCCCATGCAGATGTACTGAAGAAGAAACTAGTGAAATAGAGTCCCACTTCTACCCCCATTTTTCTCATCTTGCCAGACTGTGCCTTCTTGATGCTACTGAAGAGTGGGAAGGAGGTAGGCCCAATTTTGGTATCATGTTTTACAGTTAATTGCTTTGATTTCTAGATCTGTCTGCAGTGTGCTTTTATTAGTTGGTTATGAAAATTTTATCCAGTTCTGTCAGCAGCAGGAATTGGATGGCTGCCTTGTCATCTGAGAAAGCCCAGAATAAATCTTGCAGCAGCCACTAGCACAGTGATCAATCTGTACAGCTCTGTGGTAAGCTCTAGTTGCATTATTATTATTTGAATTAACAAAGTGCTTTTTGAGCAAAAAGCACAAAGTGAAGAGAGACTCTGACAAAGAGACCTTGCAATCTAAAGAAAGAGAGGGACTGACAGGATAGCTGAAGGATACACACGCAGGAGGCTGGAAAGTGGTTTCAGCACATAACTGTTCTTAATTTTGCCTCCAGGCTGACAGAGCTAGAATGGTGGTTCAGGTCTGGTGCATTAACTGTAACATCTATGTCTAGCACATGCCCTCTCTCAAGCAGCCAAAGCAAAGCCAGCTCCCCACCCACAGCCACCCTCCTCTGGTCAAGGTCTTACATCCAGTTTTCTGTTTTCAACATCAGTGGAAAGATGACTGGTAAAGCAGCCTATATGCTGGTAGCAGTCCATGAAAAATATTAAACAATTTTACTAACTTGTTTTAAACTTGTGTTTTAGTTCCGAGATCTAATTCTAATTCTCTACTGCCTCACAGTGCGTAATATTCCACGTTACTGTATATGAAACAAGACACTCAGGATGTTAAATCAGTCTTCCCAGCGCATCAGACAGCTACCAGTCTTAAACAGTATTAACACACCAGTTAATAATTTATTATTATTATTTTTTTAACTCTTTTTAGGGACAGCATGTACTTTTTACTTCTTATTTCAGACAAGTCAATAAAAAATACCTCAGGTCAGATTAAGAAAAAAAAAAATGTAAATACTATTATATGCAATAATAGTAAGCACAGTGAATAATGGCATAAAGGTACCATGCCTAACGGACTGGGAATGTAAAATGATTTAGCAGAAGTTCCTAATAGTTATTTTTTTTTTTTATCATTTGAAGAGGTGATTAAAAAGATTTTTTCAAACTTCCCAAAAGGAGGAAAAATTTATGGCTCAGTGCAAGCAAATAGACATTAGTATCTTTGATGCTTCTGCAACTGACACATTTGATGACACATCTATCATTTCTTTATTGATAACCTTCTACGTGACCCTATAGATAAAGAAGCAATTAACTTACAGATTCAGTAAGTTAATTCTTCCTCCTGTGACAAGAATCACCCTTTGCCTTGACAGCTGGGGCTTTCTGAACCTGTTTGCCATTCTGCCTTAACACAAAATACATCTAAGCCTCTCTTCCGAGGCAAATATTTAGGTCATTTCTACACAGGAGTAACCAAAATGCTTTCTGGCTAAATCCTCTCCATTACCAGAAGATTGTTTGGCACAGATGATACACAAAGAGAATAGCTCTTGTTCTCCAGTTCTTCAATGACTCTAATGCCAAAAGACTGCAGATTCAAGCTTGTATTGCCCATTTCAATGCTCCTATACTAACAGGTGCATTGCCTAAGTGCTCACAAAATAGAAGGAGAAAATAAAGGTATTTCACCCCCTCCCAGTAATGGATATGGTTAATATGAAGCTTTTTTCCTTGGCAGTTATAAAATAATAATTACAAGTGTAGAAAAAGACAAGGCTTACATGAAGAAAGTGAAGAGATCCCACCCGGACTTCAATTCAAAATGTTTCTGTTGAAAGGCACACACTAAGGACAAGACAGTCAAGAGGAGATCACACAGCTAATTATTGGGAAAAAATAATTTCACAGTATTCTAATTTTTATTTTTGAAAACTTGATCAACTCCTAGGGAAATACAGAAAGCACACGTATGGGGGAAGTGAAGGCAAAGGTAGACCAGCTTGCTGCTTAGACCACTAGCAGTACACAAATTGTCATCAGGAAAAAAAAATTCTACTTAACTTCCCCTCTATTAGCAGCTACCTTTCCCTTGGAAAGGTCTTAATGTTTTATGGTCATAAAAATTTAACAAAGAGCAACTGTGTAAAAAAAAAAATAATAATACTAAATAGACCATCAGCCAGGACCACCATGGTCTATTAATATAAACTTACGCTGTTGATATCTAGATAGATTTTTTCTGTATGTCTATTTTAAAATTTATTTAAAAATTATTTGCACTGTGCAGGTTCTTAGTCTTCTAAAAGACACAAGAAAAATAAAGCATAGCATTGGCACAGCATAATGGTCCCTCCTGTCTGATAGACACTAGATGGGAAAAAAAGTTACTAAAAAAATGAACACTGAGATTCGTTTAACAAGTTTATTTTCAAAGTCAGTGGCAATTAGAGTATGAAAATGTTCTCTAGTATTATTTCTATCTTACCAGAGGAAGATAAAGTAAATAATTATGAAGACAGATGGTTATTGTTGATGCACAGTGACAGCGACTCAGTATTTTACAGTGAAGAACAACATTACATCAGCCCAGACTTTATACAGTAGCAGGGAAATCTGTAACAATCAGGTAATCTACAAATCTGAAGTAGAGCTTCAAGTCTGGATTTTTTTTTTTTTTTTGGTTGCTTGGTTGGTTTTTTTCTTTTAATTGAGGAAGTTGTGGTCAAACTAGAATAATCTTCGTCTGCTGTTTAATAAAACAAAACAATCGTTTTATGGGATTGAGGTTGATAAAACTATGTCAAAAGGTTTTTGGAAGGGCTCTTTACAAATGTGTTCCTAACACTACAGCTACCCAAGCTGACTTACCACGACTTTGCCCCCTCTTCAGAGGTACAGAAGACACTCATTTTAGAGGGTTTGCTTTTGGCTTGACCTCTTCTGAGGTGAATATATAATACTGATAAAAAAATTGCCACTTAACCATAGACTAGCAATTTTCCTCAGTGCTTAACTCCAATTCACAAACTTTAAAGAAAGTTCAGTTTAGCCTAATGTCCAAATATTAACTACTCTGGCCACTCTACAAATCTTATTTCAGTGTCTGCAGAAGAAATTCCCTTGAAAACCTGATTTTACATGAAATCAGGATCTCTCTCCTTGGAGATGGTCAAAAGGAGATTGGATATGGCCCTGCTTGAGCAGGGAGGTTGGACCAGATGAATCTCCAGAGGTGGTTTCCAACCTCAGCCATCCTGGGATCCTGTGAATTGCAATGTAACAACTACTCTGTACTTGCAGGATCCTACTGGTTATCTTTTGTCACAATGAACCTCTGTTTTAACTCTTACAAAGATAGAACAAGACAGGCATAGCTTTCAACTTGCTCACCTAACTTGTATCTGAACTTTAGGGACTCAATCAGTCCTTCTAAAGCAAATCTAGGTTCTCTATGCACTCAACATAGTGCATGTCAGCATAGCCCTTGTCTCAGAAGACCCAAGACAAATGCTGCCTTCTTGAGTTAGTCAATCATGAATGCTTATTTTTGCTATCAGTTCTGCATTAACCCTCCAGTTTCTGAACTCTTTCCTATCTAGAGGAATGGGTAGAAGCAATCTTTGAGGTTCTCTGGATGCTGAGGACCTTCTGAAATGTTTTAGGTTTCTTTGCATTAATACAGCACACGTAGGTACATTTGCCTTACTTTCAGCAAGCTCACAGTCCTACCAGATGGGAATATATTCAGGAAATATTAAACAGGAACCGTATCAAACAAAATTAAAACACAAATAAGCATTTTACCCAATTCTATATTGCTAGTATTTAAAACGTAAGACAAGTAGAAATGAGTTAATCTTGAGTACTGAAATTATACAAAGCCTACATTTAGCAACCTATTTTCACACTCGCAGCGCACAATTCTCAGTCACAATCAATGCAGCAGAACTGAGTAAACCACTCCTGTTTAATAGGATGTCATTTATCCGCAAATATACTTTATAATAACGGATTTTCAACTGCTGCAAATTGATTTTACTTCTTTCCTTCCACATGTCATTGTGCCACAGAGAATAATTCCTTTGAAATTAATAATAATGAAGATGCATTGCATCTGACAGCCCTAACAACATGTTTAATAGAACATTCTACCTTTAAATAGATGCAGAATCAGAAGAGAACACTTTTTCAGATTCCACTGATTCAGCACACAGTTCTGTATAAATGAAATTATCCTACTTAAAAGTTATTTCCATTTTGTTATTATTTCTATTTGATAGTTTTATTTTGGGAAGCTAACATTCTGACATACTGCAAATTATTGCCCCAAACAATACAGTTTATCCTTTTGTATCTACTTTAATAAAAATAATAGTCTCCTGTTTCTGGTAGGTAATTCTTGCAATTAATTATCCTAACTTATCCTGAAAGGACAATCCTAAGGTGTCACTCACAAAGAGAAACAATACTAAAAATACTCTTTCAAACTGCTACTGCATAACACAGCGAGAGATTTAGTCATATTTGTGTTTTACGTATTTTGGTACCAGAAACCACAGAACAACAGGAGTTTTGCCAGTGGTGTGGGTCATTATTTCTTTCCTATAATTTGAGTTCCAGTTAAGAAATTCTCAAAACATGCTCACCCTCCTCACTCAAATGCTGCCACCACGTTCCACACTGAAACTTCATTTATTGAGTTTCACCTTTATTCCAGCTCTCTCCTGTGCAATTTGCTTGCATAAGGAAAACACCTACTTATCTAGAAGGTATATCTTATTTATGATTGCATGTGCAGAGAATGTTCTGGAAAAGTGTATGCTGCAGTGTTAAAGCAAATTAAACTGTAACTAGAAGTCCAAACCTTTTGTTTCAGGAAGCAATATATATGCAGGGTTACTTCAGCTTGACTAATATGTTAACACTGAAAATGAAACAAAAAACTGACCATCAACTGCATGCAGTGCTGTCGTTGCCTTTTCTCTATCCAGTCCGAAAGTTCTAACAAAACATTCTCCCTTTTTTTAGCATAAACAAGGCAACAAACAGCAACTTACCCATTTTTAGCTTCAACACCAAGTACAGTTGTGCAAGGTGACTTCTAACTATCTGCTTTGTAGCAGCACCCTTCACAAAAGAAAAGCAAGGTATACAGCGCAAAATAGCCTTAAGATGTTACCCCTGCTGACCCATAACTACCCCCACACTTGAACAGCACAAAACAGAGAAAAATGACCTTAAAACGTTAAAATGGAAACTGACAAGTCATTGAACAACATAACAAACTCTTAAAATATTAACACAAACCTTGCTTGCAGAAGCTTGCAAGCAAGAGCCATAAAACAGATAAGAAAGGTGAAATGCTGCAGCCAACTCCTGACATCTGAAACCTACTTCAAACTGCTAATAATACAGTCTATTCTTCAAAATTTATGTTGACATTTACTTTTGCTCACCACATTCATCTCTTGCTTGTAAGACTAGCAACATGCACATTACATACGAATAGCTCTTGAGTCCAGCTCTGAAGTCCTGTGCTGTTTTTAACAGCCACTGAAGCATGTGATTAGATAGAAGCTATGATCAGACCAGAAAGTTAGACACGCTGCAATTATGTTTAGAACTGTGCATGCTGGGTGGGTTATAGTGTGTGAAAGCACTACTGCTCTTACCCCCTTTTCTTTGTCAGTTACTTAGAAACTAGTTGTCTTCAGTTTCCTTTTTGGGAAACCATTTTCCATATATAGTAAGGAGAATGGAATTCAGAGGTGCCCATCAATTCGTTTACAGAACTTAGATCAGTAGGGACTTTCATATGTCACTTGAGAGAAAACAAGTGGTAGTAACCAGTGAATCATTTTATTTTACAATCCTTTTCTTATACAGATACAAGCAGCACTGCATGAACTCTCCTCTAGTCAGAGCTACTACACCTGGAATCGGTGATCACTCAAAGCCAGCCAGCCAGCCAGCCTTCTCTCTCAAGGCCCAAACAGTTTGCATTAGTACTTACTGATCTGCATCCTGTGTGAGTTCCAACTATTAATAACTATTCACTTTAAGATTAAAAAAAATGGCACTTTGCTGTAGTGACCATTAGTTTGTGCACATACTTTACCTGTACATCGTTGGTGTTCATTCTTGTTCCCTCCTTCCCAACAAAGATGTCATCGATGTCAACCAGAACGTACCTATCCAAGGACAGTCTGAGCCTCTTGCCAGACAGGAAAGAGACAGCATCTATGAAAATCAGCCTGTGCAGCCAAAAATTCAAATTATTGCCGAAAAGGACTCGCTGAATCCCATCATGGAGCCCCAGGTCATGAATTACCGTGGCATAGAGAGCACTTACAGCAGCAGGTGGTGAAAGGTTTTCTGCTGTCTTTACTTTTGCAAATATCACTGGTTGATAAGTCGTATGATTAACGTGGAAAACGGCCCAATCATTTCCAAGCAAGGGACCTTTCTCAAGCTTAGAAGATTTAGTCACATGAAGCAGTGGGGAATGAGGGTTAACGCAACAGTCCTTAATACCCAGATTGCTGTGGACATGGAAAGGAAAGCCCTTCAACTGAGAGCTCTGCAAGCTGTTCTCATTACCTTTGTGAAATCCAATAACACCTACGCCATACTCTGTACAGTACTTATCTAAAAGGCCTCTGTTCCAGGAGTCCATGTTCACATACTTTAGAATATTTTCATATACTATGAGAGCATATTTTCCTTTATTTTTGTCTATAAGCACTGGGAGGTCACCTTTCCCAGGTGCAATCTCAATGTGAAACTGAAATCTGCTAGATTCTAAAATGGTTATTATATCTTGGCCTAGTGTTGAGTACTGACTTTCCACAAACACCAGCACTACAAGATCTGTCCTCAAGGGGTCAATGGACTTCATGGTCTTCATCTCCATCAGCTTGTATGGCAACAGTTGAGGATCACCACATTCCACTTCTGAAGAGATTTCAGGAAGTTCATTTTCCTGTTTGTAGCCATTATACAAGTAATACGCAGAAATAACTATGCTCACCATACAAAAAGTGGCCAGCAAAATAACTGTCCTTTGAAAATGTCTGTGAAGTTTCAGGATAAAACTCATGTTGTTTACTTGCCTTAGATGGTTCTTGACAGCAGCATTAAAAACAAACACAGATTCTCGATAACTTGTTCCAGTCCTCTGAGGTATTTATGTAACCATTGCAGCACACACCTCTATCTTCCACAAAGCTTTACAGAAGGTATAGTCTAGAAGAAAAGAAAATCAGAGATTTAATTGAGGCATCCCACCTGTTGGAAGTATCATCACACTTAGAGTAATGGTGAGTAAAGAAATCACTGCCAGGCAGAGGTTTAGAAACAAACAGTTCAAGACTTCGATAGTAGCATTAGTAGCATTATTTCTTCCTGCTCCCATTAGCTGCCACGTTTGCTTGAATGTCTCTAAATCTCACAGGCTCCTTACCCCAGAAGATCAAGTAAAAGAGGGTAGGCATAGGAGGCACTGAAAAATAAGATATGACAGCAAAGAACTCCCTGCTTTCTGATTTTTTTTTTTATTTTTCCCAAAGATAAAAGTAAACTCCCAATAGACAATTCGTGACAACCTAAACATTGAAGAAAATTTAAAATCTTCCTCCTGCCACCCCAAAGAAGCTGGGGGAACATCAGTCTACATGATTAAACAAATTTTCTTACATTAATTTTTGAAGAACCAATAAGTTCTCAAAACATGTATGTTTCACCTGTTGTGCACCTATCAGGATGTATAGCTACATACTGGTAGACTCTATATTATGTGTATTATAGGAGTATTTTTAAAACAAAAACTACACTTTTTCCCCCCAACAACATTAAAAGTAAACAAATAACATTTCACTGGGCTGTGTACTGTTTTGTAGATAGTGTGAATTACTTTGTATTAAAAAAGGCAAAAAAATAATCCAGCTCTTAAATTTAAGAAGAGAGAGTAATAAATCAAAAGCTAACTTAAGACGCAGATCATCTAAGGATATACTTAGGCTTTAACTTGCACCTAAGGAAAGCAGCCTTTTTTCAAGCAAACAGTACAATTGCTGTCAAAAGTTTCTAGTAAAACAACTGAACAATATGACAAATATCAAACAATTAAGTACTGTAAGTTAGAAAGTAAGATTAAAAATACATTTTGAAAACTACTAAGAGTATGAAAAATACTTGAGTGTATAAAGATTTAGAACATGCTAATGTAACTCCAAAGGTAGTACACAACCATTTGTTAATTGGACAAGGATAAGCTCTTCATGTAATGTTAACAGGGCCATTTCCCAGCTAAGCACTTAATCCTTCCATGCCCAGTTGTTTGGTTTGGTAGGGTTTTTTGGTGGTGTTGTTTTTTTGGTTTGTTTGGGGCTTTTTTTTGGTTTTTTTTTTTTTTTTTTTTTTTTTTTTTTTTGTAATGAAATAGGATTTAAAAGGTCAATACCAAAAAGCTCCAGTATCCAGTAACCAGTATCAAATATTCTGTACTGATTGACAGAATATTAAATTTTCTTGAGAGATTATTGTTAACAAATGGTATCTAGTCAAGCTCTATCCCATGTTTTGTACTTTCTAAGGTTTACTGGGGGATGTTACAAATGTTGATTCCTAAAATGGCTGACAACCTTCAGTACTGAATCAGGGAGCAGATGATAATAGAAGAAATAAAGTCAGCTTCTGATCCAAAAGAAACTGCAGTATATAAAAAGATTAATTACATAGTAATAAAAGGTGGGGGAGGAGAAAGGCAGAGGACAAAACCAAACAACATGTCAGGTACTTGGGCCATTTAACCACTTGACAAAAGCTCCTCATCCTACCATATAAGGAAGCTGGCCTTTCAATCAAGGTTTTAAAGTTAAAAATGTTATGCACGTAACAGCACCTATGTAACTTCCACATCTTTAATTAAATCCCAGACACTGATCCTCCCAGTGCCATAATGAGCACAAAGTAAAAATAAATTAGTAGAAAAAATAGATAAGGGGAAAAGAGAGAAACTACATGGCACCCTAGTTATCAAAACAGCAAATTTAAGAACCAAGAGTAAGTATACATAAGCTGTCTCATTCATAATTAAGATTCCCTTCAAATCTGCATCTCACCAGACAACCCTGCATTCTGGATATGTTCTACTCTCTTCACCTCTACTTTCAGATACCACTGTAAGATACCTTTCTGTTCTGGGTAGGCATACATCCAGCCTTGAACCTTTCCTGCAGCTGCACATAGGTTTTAGACAGGAGTTTCAGGAGTTTTGCCTTTCACCCAGGCAGAGAGAGTTATTAATCAGTGTTAGACAAAAAAAAACCCAACAACAAAACCCAAACCAAAAATCCACAAACAAAAAACAAATAAAAAACCCAAAAAAGACGACCAAGCAAAAAAGAAACCAAAACAAACCCCACAAAACCCAACAACAACAAAAACAAAAAAAAACCCTCCAAAAAACAAACACACAACACATAATAACAGTTTCCCTGTTTCCTAGAGGCATGGATCTGAAAAGAACTTACAAAGACTGAATACCAATCTGAAAATACCTTTAGAAGAACTCAAAAAACATTCTTAAGTATGGAGGTGTCTGGTCTTGGTCACACTACCTTCAAGAATACCAGTTTAGATAGCAGAAGAGAGATACTTAATATGGTAAGAAGCCAGGTGAAAAAGGAGCTCCATCCTGAATGAGTAACACCAAAGAGATGTTTCCAGACAAATGATTTTACTTTACACATACAAAGGCTTCTCTTCATTTTGTATTTCCAATTCAGCTGTCTGAATGCCAAGAAACTCGCAATTTTAGTGGCTAAAATAAATACTTACTGCATTCTGTAGACAAGCCGTACATATGCCTACTTATCTTCAGTAACAACAGACCTGGCTTGCTTATTACTTCACAGAGCTCAGGGCTGGTTCACCCAAGAGATGCGAGTCTGCAAAGCAGAATTCCTGCTGACAAAAGTATTACTTCTTTGAATGACACAAAGTCAACCACCACATGACCAACAAGCACAATGCTCATCTGCTTCTTTTAGCCTTAAGCTCCTCTAACACAGCCCCAAAATACCCCTATTCTTAGGACGTTGGTGGTTTCTGTCATATTGAGAGGGAGTTCCCAGCAGCATGATCTAGACATTTCTTTCTTTACCAGCCTACGCTTCTGACAGTCACTTGAACTTGAGAATCCTGCCTCCAGTAGGAAAAATTTACAGTGACCTAAGCTCATGACAAGGAAGGGCTGATTAGACAGAATTGTTTGAATGAGTTACGACTGAAGGGGTGCAACCCTAGGGCTACTAAAGTAAGCAGCAGGAACACTTAAAACATTTGCAGCAAGGACACAGCTCCTAATGCCGTTCCATGGAGCAGAAAATCTGGAGCCAGCCCTGAAACCTGTATTTTCTTCTAGAAAACCTCTTGTCATTTTATCCCTACCTCCTAGTTGCCGGTACCTCCTGGGTCGACAGAGGGCAGCTGTAAGGAGAAAAGGCTGGAAATGCCAAGACAGATGCGAGTTTGACTCTGAGAAGTGAGGAATCCTCCAAGACCCAGCAGGACACAGCTAGACTTGTCGTCCTCACCACTGAAGACAGGAAGGAAGAGGAATGGAACAGAGTAAGGCACACGTTTTAAATGCATGCTGTCTTGAATGATCTTGATGCTTATGTAATTTTCACTTATTTAAGGACTGTTTTGCATGGCAAGAGTTCAAAAGAACATAAAAAATTAAAAATACAAAGAGAACATGCATTTATAAATATCAAAATAGTTTCAAAGCCTTGATGAAGTAGCTGCTGTTCCCCCAGGAAAGCAACACATTACTCTGAGCAACAGTACTTGTTAGGTATTCCACTAGTATCTTACAGCACTATGCTACAATAAGTGTGCCAAACTTGACACTGGAGTTTGCTGAGTTCCTACCGTTTGCAGCTTTCTTTAGCTTTTTGTTTCATTGCTACACATAAATGACCAAACCCTTGGCTTCTATAAATCACTTCAGCCCAATAACCCTAATGGCAACACTTACATGAGGTAACACTGGCTGGGGAAATAGCCTATTAATAAGATACAGAAAGTGAACATAAAGAATGTGAAACTGTAATTCTTGATTTTTGTATTTTCTGGCAGTAAAGTTTATATGATAGACAGCAAAGCAGCCAGGCTGGAAGCCAGTCCCTGCACTCGGACTCATGGGCAGCCACTTACAGTGTCTGCAGGGTTGCCATGGCACTGGCAGAGCAAATACTGTGCCCTCCTTGGTACATTTTCTTGCACTGAGACTTCCATGGTGCACACAGCTCCTTGGCACAGGCTTTGTGTGACTGGCTTTTCCACGCAGCAGAAACATACAGTTTTCTGGACTCAGTAGTTGAAAAGAAACGTGGTTCTGACCATTCAATTTTATAATTGGGATTCAAGGTACTGCAGCTAAAAAAACCACCCCCAAATTAAGTCACTTTCAAGTTCACATCTTCATAGAGTAATGAATACTTAAATAGGAAGCCAGGTACTCACATAAAAACAAACACATGAAATTGCATACAATTAAAAAAAAATACTAAAGATGTATTATGAGTATCAAAAAGATTCTTAAAACTACAAGAAATATTCTTCTTTAATTCAGTTGTGTTAAAAATTATCAAGATTAAAACAATGCGATGAGCTCAAATATCCACAAGCAAATGAGAAATTGCTCTCAAATCACATTTTCATAGCCCAGTAAAAAATATCTGATTTAGGCTTACCTCAAGCCTGTGCCAAGTGTAACTGTTTACCATGACCCTTGATTAGAAACAACAAAGTTGTATCATACTTACAGACAGACATAAAAAAAAATGTGGTTTTGTTACATGTGGCATAACAAAAACCCTTTACATTAAGAACTGCCAAAACCCAGAGCTAGCTCAGGATCGATTAGTCATCAGTATTTTGCAGCTATATTATATTTGCCTGGTTACATATACCTGAACATATTTTTAATATCTTTCTCCTCTTCTAATAATCCCCATCATTATATTCTGGTTCTGCTCTTCACTAAACTGGCTTCTACTACAGTGCTATTTACATTCTCCTGATATAATAAATGAAGGACGAGTTTTAAATTAAGAAGAGACAAAATCCAGACATGTTGTTGGCATATCAATAACTCTCCACTGATTAGAATGCTATTTAATTGCTTCAAACATAAAAGCCTGCTTTGGGCAGCCACTATGAAATATGACCTTAAAGGAAGTATTCTGAAGTCATTATATTAGAGTTACTAAAATGAAAATCTTTGGATATACGGATGACTTGGTAGGAAGCAACAAAGTGCCTTTGGAAACAACCAAACCTGGGATGGATAGCACTGGTCGGATTCTGAAATCAGTTATGAAAACATGAAACTGGTCTCTAAATACTGAGTACACCTTCTTACTATGTTATTTTACTGACTGATGTATTTAAGCAGCGATAGCTCAGAGAGGCAAATTCAGGCTGAGAATGAGAACTTACGACTGCATATGAAGATGACAATTTCAACTTGAAAAGATTGCGATATGAGACATGAACTGCCCAGGGAAGCTGCTGAGACTGTTTAACATCACATAACAAACCTTGTAATGTGTGAATATTGAAGGGCTTACATTCTGTGCCATATATTTGGTTTTATTTGGGTTTGTTTTGTTTGTTTTTGGTTTTTAAAGAATAGTTTAGGCAGAACAAGAATTCTAGATATGAGATATGATAGATTTGCTCTAGATAGATCTGGTCTTTCATGTCCTTGGTGCAAGCGGATTTCCATTTCCCGTGTACCTATGATATCCTTAGATCCATATTGTATTGCTTCACACACTACTACAGAACCTTACGGGACAGAAATTAATGCATCAGAATTTGTCATAAAAAGATATATATAAAGATTAAATTTATGATATTTTAAAATATTTTAAAAGACGACTTGTAAGACTTTAACAGAGCACAGAAGTTGGGTTTGGCCTTCAAATTACTATTTTACCTTCATACAATACTTTCTATTGAAATATATTAAAACACATTACATATCATACCATTTTGCATCTTATACAATTTCTCATTCATTACCCCCTCCAATTATTTTTCATCATTTGCAGAAACATCATCATCTAAAGACTAAATGATTTGCTCAAGACCTTTAAGATAAATATACAACACATTCTGTTGTCCATGGCCAAACCACTACCTTCCCCTCTCTTTCCTCCTACAG
>JANHGB010029417.1:0-10019 GCA_026283785.1 Coracopsis vasa
CTTCATAAGGCTGGCATCAGCCCACCTCACAAGCATGTCAAGGTCCCTCTGGATGCCATTTCTCCTGACAGCTTCCAGAGAGCGCCCACGTTGTCCCTAGTCTGTCTTTTATTTGCAATGTACCTATAAAATCCCTTCCTGTTATCTTTCACATCCCTAGCCAAGTTTAATTCTATCATTCATCTCAATGCCTACATAGTTTTGATACCTAAAAGCAGACAAATTAATCTTTCTGGTAATGTTTATTTCCCTCATTTCAATAAAAATGGAATCTAGCTTTCTCATCAAGGGGCAGATTTTATATGTAAGATATCACGGGTCTTCATGTGTGTAACTTAGGTACTTCAATGCAAAAGATGTTTTTCATCTCTGAATCCGTATCATATCTGATCATATGCCTGCATTCAAAACCTAAGTTCTGCAAAATTCTCCATTCCTCTTATTTGGCACTGCTCGTGGTACAGTTTAGATATTACTCTACTCCATGGATTGGCTGTTGAAAAGCTCATTATAACCCATATACTATTTCTATAGACTGCAGGCACCTGACTTATCATATTGGAGCTCATTCTTAAATTTTGTGGATAATTTCTACATGATAGAGTGTTGAACATCACACTGCTTAAGACAAATGAGCTATCAGGATGTTCCAGCACTTTTGAAATGCAGGGATCTAGTGACTAGAAATTCAGTCCTGGTGAGAGTTCAGCCAACAGCAGATGGTGAATGCTCTGTACTACTCCAGTGTGGCATCCTACCCTGTACACGACATAGAGGAAAAAGTGCAGACATCTGAATCTCATTTCTTTTGTAGAACTCTCTTTCCTGCTTCTCAGAAGAGATGAATCCTACTTTAGTTTGCAAATTGTTGACACAAAGTGTCAGCTTCAAACTGATGAACTTGAGTTCTGTGTCCCAAAAGTTAATTGGGAGGAAGCTAACCTTTTCTTTTTCCACATCAGGGTCTGTTTCCTTAAGCAGAACATTTTAGTGCCCTATTCTTTGTCATAATCTTTTCAGCATCAGAACTCATTTTTTCAGTCACCTGCAGGCAGTAGGGGCAATGATTTGGTTGTATAATGATTTATGAGGGTGAACAAAGAATTACTTGTTTTGTACGGCTTTTATTTCAGTAAATTCTGTAGACTGAATGTGACCCAAGAAGTGAACATACAAAAAATGATGGCTCTGGTGTTCAAATCAAACCAAACCAAAACAAAATAAGATAATCCTTCAGCAAATATAAAAGCTAGTGGAACAAAACCAGCACAGGGAGGATGATAATTCATGTGCCTTTCTGACTGATGATTCATACTCATCCCTGCTGGGTATATATTTTGGAGAAGAATTTAGAATACCTCAAGCTATTTTCCTTCCTTTGCTCACTTCTCATCTGTATCACCAAACATCCCTACTGTGTGTTTCCATTCTGAGGAGGAGAGGATTCTTCAGCTCCGTGTGAAAGCCTTGGATGGGGGCCAGCTATCACTGCGAGGATGGGAATAGATTATACTTAATGCCATTTTCTTGTTCGTTTTAACTCTACATCTCTCCTGACATTGTTACACCAGCGTTCAGAGAAGCTAGCTGCCTTTTGTGGTATGTTACAATAGAAGTCCAGTTAAATTTCTCCTTTTTCTCCACTGTCATTTGCCATATTCTTTCCTTCTCACAACTCATCAGTTTTTCGGCAAGGCTTAGGTATAAATTTTAATGTACTTTGTTACACCTATCAGGCCTGTTGCAATGCCAGCTATTCCCATGAATTCTGAAAATTTGGACTCTCTCCAGGAGAATGGACTGAAGCATTGAAGAAGGTCAGAAAAACACCGTTTTTCATTTTGCATCAGCACACTGACCACAACTGCTCTGCCCTCACCTTTTCTGTGGTAGCTGCTATTCACTGCCCTAAGCTGTAGACCTCAAGCTGATAGAGGGAGCTGAACTTTCAGAAGAAGGTGAAGACACAAGCTGCCTGCTGCTATCATCAGTTGCAGGGAGGCTATGTTGTTCCTGGCTGTGGGCAGCAGATGTTAATGAAGTAACTGCCAAAGCAGTGTTTGGGGAAATAATACATGTGTTACTTGGCACCAGAGTATTAGGGAAGCCGATAGGTTGCCCACTTCTTTTCTCCACACAGTGGCATACAATGAGGTGGAAGATGAGACTCTGCAGTCCCAAAGTCCAGCAGAGAATAAAGACCTAGGACTGATTTCCCAGACCTGTCAATTGTGCATCCTATGCAAAAGCTGAGTGGAAATTACTACAAGCTAGTGCAGTGCATGTATAATGCAAGGAAAAAAACTTAAAGTGTTAGAGTATATATAAGAATTACCAGCTGTCCTATGGTAGAGTGCCCTTTTTCTCCTTCCCTAGGTTGACTGCATAAGTTTGTACCCTCAAGAACACTTGACAATCACAACTGTGTTTTATCCAGGTATCTAGGAAATTGCTCTGGCTTTGTTCTTTTCTTCACACATGGCATATCAGAATAGAAAGTTGTAACTTGTTTAATATCTTCTTCTATCAAAATGCTTTTAAAGTGTACTTGGAATTGAAAGGTTCCATTTGACTTCACCTTTTTAACCCAACTATTAAACCTAAAACTGGAATAAAAACAAATTGGTTGGGTTGTAATATTTAAAGTGCTCATAAAAGCTAGAAAATTCAGAACTAGGATTTAAGGCCCAGGGTGAGTACTGCAGCTGTTTCCAAGCTGCAGCTAACCTTATGTAACAGCTATGGGGATTTACATTGTCTCCTAAAGGAAAAGAACCTTTTCAGTAAAAGTTGAATAAACAAAATTAAATAAGATTTGAGATCTCCAGCATACTTTGTTAACACCAGAGAAGGTCTTCTGGCTTCAGGGTGACACTAAAGAAAATTCACCATCCATGTCCTTTCTTCTGTCTCAGTACCTTAAACGACTTCATATCCTTTCATTTAATACAGCCTTGTGAGGGCATTGGACACACTTTTTTACTCAGCAGTCAGTTTGGGCTTCGGTCAAAGGATTTTTGTAGCCTTGCCCTTGTAGCATTTGGCCAGTGGTAGTCATTATCGGGACAATGGCATCAAAATACTTGTCATCCTAGGGAAGGCCACATGGCTACTTGACAAACCACAGCTTTTCTGAAGTTGCCATAAGAGGTTGTTTCTGACATATATGTCATGATTCTTTCAGCTGTGATCACTTCAAACTATATCAGTGCCCCAGCAATCTCTCAGTAGTGTAAAAATATCTGAATGCTCCTTTAGTAAATGTTTTGTGCTTCATGCATGGTGAAATGAGAAAAATATGTTAAAAACAAAGAAACATGCTTTGTTTTCATTTTGAGATGTTGAATCTAAGCAGGGAGTGAGTGGGCGCCTGCATTAACTTAGAAGAAAGGTATAATTTATTTTGCCCAATGTAAGATGTGTAAGCCTGTCAGGATGTCTTGTGGCTCTTCATCTTGTGGCTCAGGATGTCTGGTGGCTCTATGGGTGCTGACGACTTGGAACCTGAGAGGGGCTCCCCGTAGGGCTGGCAGATCAGGGTCTCCCCAGTGGGCACTGGTCCCACCACCACAGGCAGGGAGTGGAGCAAGCGGGGCAGGATGCGGCAGAAAAGTTGAGCTGGGAAATCAGTCTCCAGCTCAGGGTCCAGGGCTGGACTGGTGGGGCCTTGGGCCAGGCAGGGGCATGGCTGTGATATGGCAGGGGCTGCAGCTCAGGCAGGCTCTAGCCTCTACTTAAAAGTAGCTGCCATGTAGAGGGGGTCAGGCCTGGATGATACCTCTCTGCAGGAATATCTGACAGCCTCTCCCACATGTCACTGGAGGGAAGGGGTGCTTTTCCTGGGGAAATCAGCATGACCAAGTGCCCGTAGTATAAATGCAAGTGACATGGAAAACACGCAGGAGGAATTAGAGGACTGTGTGCTATTACAGGGCTACAACCTCATTTGGATTGTGGAGATACAGTGGGATAGCTCACATGACTGGATGCAATGAACGCAATGGATGGGTCGATGGAAGCTCTTCAGAAAAGAAAGTCCAGGATGGCAAGGAAAGGAAGATACCCTTTGAAAGGTGAAAGAGCAGCAGGAGTGCATGGAGCTCTGCCTTGGAATGGATGGTGAGCCAGTCGGGAGGTTATGGCTCGGGATAAGTAAGCAGAACAACACGGCTGATGTTATGGTGGGTGTCTGTTTATAGATCAGTAAGAATAAGTAGATGATGCTTTCTTGAGACAACTAGAATAAGCCTCACATTCACAAGCCTGGATTCTCACTGGGAACATTAAACACCCTGATACTGGAAGAAAGCAGATGTCACTCCTGTCTTCAGGAAGGGCAAGAAAGAAAATCCATGGATCTGCAGGATGGATGGCCTCACCTCAATCCCTGGGAAAGTGTTGGAGCAACTGATCCTGGAAAATGTTTCCTAACATATTCAGGACAAGAAGGTGATTTGGAGTAGATGGCATGGATTTATGAAGGGGAAATCATACATCATAAACCTGATAGCCCTCTATGATGAGCTGACTGGCTCAGTGGACATGGAGAATGTAGTGGATGTTGTTTATCTTGACTTTAGCAAGGCTTTCAAATCTATCTTCTGTAACACCCTCATAGACAAAATGATGAAATACAGACTAAATAAGTGAACAATAGCATGGCCTGAAACCTTGCTTAAATACCAATCCCCCAGGGCTATGATCAGTAGCACAGTGTCTGCCTTGAGGCCAGCAGTGATACGGGGGACAATACTGTTTAAAATCTTCATTAATAGCCTGGATGGTGCAGCCTATCATCTGCAGATTTGCAGATGATAAAAGCCTTGGAGGACTGGTTATTAGACGTGATGGTTGCGCTACTATTCAGAGAGACCTCAACAGGTGGGAGAAATGGACAAACAGGAACCTCATGAAGTTCAACAAAGGCAAACACAAAGTTCTTTGCAAAAAAGGACCTTGGGGTCCTGACAGACAATATACTCTTACAGCAATGAAAGCCAAACACCCCCTGGACTACATTAGGAAAAGCATTGCCAGCATATCGAAAAAGCTAATCATTCCCTCTAGTGAGCTTCTGGAGTGCTGGGTCCAGTTCTGGGCTGTGCAGTACAAGAGACATGGACATACTGGGGTTAGTCCAGCAAAAGACCTCAAGGATGATTATGGGGTTGGAGCATCTGACACATGAGAAGAAGCTAAGACAACTGGGATGGTTCAGGCTGGAGAAGAGAAGGTTCAAGGAGGGATCTTATCAACATATATAAATACTTGAAGGGAGGGTGCAAAGAAGAGGGATCCAGGATCTTTTCTGTGGTGTCCAGTGGCAAGACAAGAGACAATGGACACAAACAAATAGAGAAAATTCCATATAAACGTAAGAAAACACTAGTTTCCTGTAAAGCTGGTTAGATACAGGGGCAGGTTGTCCAGGTAGTTTGTGAGGTCTCCATCCTTGCAGACATTCAAAACCTGACCGAACATGTTGGATGATGTAGAACTTCTACCAGTTGCCATGTATCATAACTTCTTATTCCACCAGTGCCATCTACTGTATACGAATTAGAAACAAACACCTCAGGAAAAATGTTAATTTGCAGAAGTATGGCATTTTGTGTATTTACTAAATCATCACATTCTGACTGGAGGAATTACAAAGAACAGATGCTAACTGATACAGCAGCTCACACCCTACCGAGAGAATAATGTGGCAGTCCTTGCTCTACTTGCTAGAATATATTTAAATTTAAAATGGCCTTGCATTGTTTCATTTCTCTCTGTTATAATGAACATTCATTTCCCTGAATGATCCAATAGAAAAATTGGCTTTAGTTTTTACCTAAATTTCCTGAGGGCTTTAGAACAATAAACGCTTTGGCAACACCTATTGGCATTTACTGCACAACAGGGATATGCTCCTCCCATTCTGCTACATTGAGGAGGAAGAATATTATCATCTACATATCTCATTGTTACTTCCATTACAATTGCTCTCTTGTGGTGCAATTCAGAAATGAGGCATTTTTCATTAATGTAGTTTACCATGGAAACTCATGCGAGATAATCTACTGCTGCTGCGTCTATTGGTAGTAGGACTTTATTCTCAGATATCACTATGTTTCCTGGCACTATGTTCTTCTGTCACGGTCTTGGCTGCAAATAAGGCTAAAGCAATAGCACTCATGTATGTGCAAGTACGTGTGCGTGCATACAGATTATATATATGTGTGGATGTATGTGCAAGCATGCACATGTACATACACACAAATGCACACGTATGTAGAACTATGTGGTCAGGGGCAGGTTACGTTCACTTGATCCTCCAGCACAGACCTGGTCTAGAACTAAATCACTTCACTGCCCTCTCTTCATGGTGGGAAGAGCTCACACGGACCTTGATGTCACCCGCTACCCCGTGAAGGCTCAGCAGATCTCCCTGACTTCAGCCCAGCTAAGACTGCTGCAGAGTGCAGGTAGGGGCCATTTCTCAGAGGAACAATTCTTTTGCAGGAAAATCACAGGTTTGGCTTGATTGAAAGTGATTGTGAAAGGGAGATTCCTTTTGAAAAACGAAAATGCTTTGTTCTGGTGTTTCCAAAGTGCTGTTTGAATTACATATCCTAAACCCATGTTTCACTACTGCATTTAACAAAATTTATTTTTATTAATACCAGTAATAACCTTAAAAAATATGGTAAAGCATAAACGGAAAGAAAACACCTTACTTGGGTTTGATGAAAATTTTTTTGTTACCTTAGGTGCTCTTTTCACTTCTGACTTTGGTGAGGGAAATGAGAACATGATGCTTAAAATTTACTTGAAATACTTTTCTTTTCTTTTTCAGAACACACACTGATTTGCCAAGCATTATCATTGGGCTTTTAAAATGTCTACATAAGGTTTAATTTTGAGTGAGGTTGACCTGGATCAGGCTTGGCTAATATGAGCCTAATGCAACGTAATGTCACCTCAACCTTAACCGTGCTGTGGTCTACATGTGGGATAAGTTATATGTTTTAATCCAGTTGGATCTCATTAATTATATTTTATTTTATACAAGAGCTTATACTAACAGATTTTGCTCCATCTACATGGGTAAAAAGGTGAAATTTAAACCGATTCCTTCACTGGAAGACCAGTGAATCTTGGTCTACCTGCTCAGAGGATACAGAAAATCAGTGGTGCAGCTGGGAACTTAAACATGGAGTTTGCTTAGTTCTTTAATGGAAATTCCACCCATCCTATTTAACAACTGATATCAGAAAATAGCTCAATTTAAAGAAAAATTGATTTAAAAGAGTACCAATATTATATTTCAACAGCTAATGGATACCAGACAACCTCTGAGTGAACTTTTGAGTCTGTCTTTGCTGGTTACAGATAAAGTTGTCCAATAAGAAGCTGGACAACTGAAAAATTAAGTCCTTGGTAGAGATTTGCACCCTACATCCCTTCCACAGAAGCATACACATCTCTGCAAGTTCCTGTGCCTACCTCTGTAGGGTATCCCTTATCTTCTTTCCAGTTCCCACATTCACAGTGCTTTAAGTTTCCTTGACATCTCCTTTAATGTTCCCTACAGTATTTTACTATCACTAACAAAGACTTATTAATGAGAATTATGACAAAATGACAATTTGTGATAAAAAAAATTTGAGCCATCTGAGGCAGGGAAAGATTTGAAATGGTAGCTCAGACAGGTGAATGATGCTCGTATATTGGTGGCTGGCTGAGGGTGAAACCTGAAAGTGACACCTTCAAATGTAAATCGATGTAAATATAGAATAACTGACTCTTTATATTACATTAATCAGGAAACATGCTTCTTCTGTAACTCATGAAATAAAAAAGCTTAGGGACAATTGAAAATAATACTATTTATTTCAATGTTTTATTCAATCAAATTGCAATTGCCAGGACTTAGAGCATTCTCTCTCTTCACTTTTCAGATAGAAATTACGATCTTTGCTGTGGATCAGAGATTCAGGCTTCCAAACAATACAGACCCCTTTTCAACACAAGCTTGCCCAACTCATTTGAAATATATTTGTTTACTTGTCTCTCCACTTCTTAATTTCAAAGAAAGACTTTTAGTTTTAGTTGGTGGAATGGTCCTTCACAGAGTATTTTCTCTTATTTCTTCGATTCTTCTTTCCTTAAGGAACCCGTAGCTTGCTGTGCTTCAGTTTTGGTATCTTTTAGGTTTCCTGTGACCTCACAATGCCCCCTGTGGTGCTTATTACAAATCTTGTGGGTGAGAACTCCTGCTGTACAACTTGGAATAGAGGAGTCAGCAGTGGCTGAAGCCTATTTGCAGTACATGTACAGGAAAGTATTTCCTTCATAGCTGTTCTGGTACCTTGCCATCTTTGGCCTCATGAAAGAGTGATGACACTGCAATTAAAAGGAGAGTAGGAGAAGAGGAGAAATCTAAGTAAGTTCTCAGATCCAGCCAATTAAAATATATTGCTTCATGTAGCTACAGGACGATGAAAAGAATTAATTTTTCAAAAATTACTTTTCCTAATCTCCTTTTGTGGCTTACATCTTATGCACTCTTATGATTTCTTTTAATAAAATTATAGTTTAAATGTATGGCTTTGCACTGTTTCACATTTTCCCCCTTTTTGACACACAACACAGGACATTCTATAGAAACAGAAGAAAATGGTTTCCTAATGCTGTTTCCAAGATTACTCCCATTTGCAAGGCAATTTATTAGAGGCATTTATATTATCTATTCTAATCTATCCTATCTCTGGCTGGAAATGAATGCCCACATCAACCGTAGTTATTGATCAAAAAGGTTGTAAACAAATGTAAACTATGAGTTTATCAATGCATCTTCTCAGAATGGCAATAATGAAATACATTTGACAAAGCAAATGGTGGTGAAGAGCCATTGAAGTGAAGAAAATGAAGCAAAGATGTGAAGATGCTGAAGAGTCTGTGTCCTCTCTTCTACATAGGAACCTTGACAGAGATTTATGAGTCAAAACTAAGGCTGTAACATGGAGCTAGCTATTGTGCTTTTTACAAGATAGGCAGGGTCTTTGTTAATGCATACATTTTTTCTCAGATAGAAAGGCTGTAATTACTTCTGGCAGCAAAGGGTAAGGAAGACTTCAGGGTAAGAGATATGTAGAGGGTGGCAGGGCAATCCGCTCCCTCTTTTCACACCAGTAGACAAGTCAAAACACAGACATTATGCATACCAGTTTTTTTCAGAAAGCCAATAAACATGACATGTTAAAGTATCATTCCACCCCCTTACAGATAAGAAGAATCATAGGAGACAGATAAAATAAAAATCAAAGAGGTCATCTTGTCTTTCTCCACTAAAACCAAACACTTCCTTCTAGTGTCCATGCTTTGCCTTGGGCCAACCAGTTTTTGTTAGGTCCTGGTTCCTTCTAAAACTTTGGTCACCTTTCAAACTACCTATAGCAAGGGTACTTTCAACTATAAAAAATATAAGCATATATAAACTGGTTGTAAAAAATTAATGGTAGGATTTCCCAAGTTTTCCGTATGTAGAATTTCATTATAGATATAGCATTAAAGGAGGTAAAAAAAGCAAAGCAGCAACTTACACTAGCCACTTGTCTCTTATCAGACTTTGCAGGAGCATATGAGCTGTAGTCTGTTTTTAATTTTCATGCCTTACATACATTACCTGTAACTCTGTTGGCCTTTTAGCAAGAAACAGCAGAAAGATGGAAGCTACCAAGGAAATTTAATTTTCAAAGCCACAACCTCTATGTAACATCAAGCATAGTTCTGGTCAGGTGCATGAGTGCACCCATAGGTCCTAATTGCCCTGTGTCCTGGGTTCAGCAGTAGCAATCATTTTTCTCCTTCTTAGTAGCTGGTGCAGTGCTGTGTTTTTGACTCTCAGCCTGAGAACAGCGCTGATAACACCGATGTCTTCAGTTCTGCTCAGTGATGTTTACTCTGACCAAGGACTTTCTGAGTCTCATGCTCTGCCAGGGAGGAGGGGAAGCCGGGAGGAAGCAGAGACA
>JANHGB010029418.1:0-12261 GCA_026283785.1 Coracopsis vasa
ACCCCAAATCCCACCCCCCAAAAAAAAAACCACCTACAAAAACAAACAAAAAAAAAACCTGACCAAAGAACCAAATAAAAAAGCAAAAAACAAGCAAACAAACAAAAAAAAAAAACAACACCCCACACCAACGAACAATCAAAAACAGAAACAAAAAAAACTAAAAAAAATCCCAAAACAACAAACCACAAAACAAACCTAATCTGCACAGCTGCTTGAGTGGGTGTTCTTCAGAAAAAAAATGTAGCTTCCTTCACTTTGACAGTTGTTGTCTTTTCAGTATGTCTGTTGTCTTGCTAATATTCTTGAGTAGAACTGTTGGAGGAGCAGTGAATTGTTAATCTATAGAAAGAAGACATTAAGTGATAATTATATACACAAAAGGCTGGATAAAAGCCCCACAGCATTTATGACTTTGTGGTTTAAACATTTCCAAACTGCAAATTAAAGTAGCAGTCCGTATTTAATGGCACTTTGACCTGATACAATACTATTTTAGCTGATAATGTTTTGCCTGTTCTGCGCGAGTGCTTTGAATATTAATTATATTCTCAAAACACACTGCAGATAGTATTTAGCATTATTATTATGAATTGTGTTCATAATAATTTAAGATTTTAAATTGCTAGAGTTGCATAAGTCTGTAAGCATGTTATGAATATTTCAGCAGTGTTCATGCCTGATATAACCTGAATCAACAGTTATTTCAAAACATTTATTTTTACAGAACATAGACTGTAATTAATCACATCTTTTGTTGGGGATGAGGAGAACTGGAACTGACCTCAGACCTCTTGGCAGATCCCCTAAGCTTTAGCTTTTCACTGAGATTCCTCACAGTCTTATTTTCATATGCAACTCTCTTTGTCTTGCCAGTGGGGTAAACTTTGAGTGTAAATGGTCGTACCTCCACTGCCTTCAGTGGAACTGCACCCATTTGCCCAAGGTCTCTCTCTTCTGTCACTCTGTGATTTCTTTCTTTGCTCTGTGTTTTCTGGTTTGTCCATCTTCAGAACTGTTTCTTGCTTCTTATATTCCTTTGGACCCGAATATCACTTTTACCCAAAATTCAAGGTTTGCAGAGCCAAATGTACAAGTGTTGTCTCAGTCTGTAATTTACTGAGGAATTACTTCATTGTTGGAGTGCACAGAATCACCCATTAAGAACAAGGATCATGAGAAAGCATTGATAGTTTGTCCCTAGGAGTTGTTAACTTATTTTCCATGTGGATATGAATGCCATTTTTTCCTATGTTCAGTATTGAATAGCATTCGTTTTTCCAGTATTTCTGTTTAGTTTGAATATCCAGAAGTTGCTGTTGTCTAGGTAACAATAGCAAAACACTGTATTTTCCATCCAGTTTTGACTTTGGTTCTCATTTTTGCATCTTGGTAGACTTCAATGAAATGTCAAAGTAGCGACAAATGGATCTTTGGAGATTCATTTATATTTATTTATAAGGCTTTAGGACTCCAAAGGAATGTGAGTCATTTATCGAAAGGCTACTATGAAGCAGTGTTTAATTAATAATAATTTAGAAATTATTTTATAATATATGAATTATCTATAAAATATAAAAACCTATATAATATAGAAAAATAATATAGAAATTATATAAATAGAAACATGTAAAGTCAGAACACAATGGTAGTAGGGAATCCTATAAAAACAAGCAGTGCTTTCAGGTGTATGTAAGCAGGCTACCAACTATTCATATTGCCAAAAGGTGAAAGAATTTCTGTAATAAACTCAGTCTTATCAGATGGAAATGTCAGAAGGTGTGAAAAGCCTGGGCATATTAATCAATCAAAGTATGTCTTTGAGTTATAAACTTGTCATATAGCTACAAAAAAGGAAAATCTAGTCACAGACCATATCAGGCACTGAATTACCACCATTATATTGCTGAACTCTCAGGAAGAATACCATAGCCGTTCTAGTCAGCCTTACTTCAGAGAGATGAATTCTCACTGGGGCAGGTGTGGAAAAAGGGGAATTGACATAACCAGAAAACAACAATCTACCTCAAAAGACAGGAAGTATCATAGCTAAGTGAGTGCTGGGAATAGATATGCCCTAAATAAATACAGGGCGCAAGTGTGCGAGTGGAGTTGATCAAACCACATTTACATAAGGTAGAAAGAAATGTTAATTTAAAAATAGAAGGATATTAACTGGCTATGAAAAAGTCAGATTTTTTCCAGCTGTCTGTTGAGTAATATTCTGGGCCCAGCTTTCAGTTGGAGGTGAGGGAAAACTTTGGGGAAACAGCTTGTTCTTTTGTGACCTGCAGTTACAAAGGTAAGTGTTAATGGATGAAGATCCACTTCACTCCTTTGTGGTATGTTCCCTGCAGTAAAAGACCGCATAAGACACTGCTTACCTAACTACAAAAACATGTTGAGATGGAGCATTTGGTGACCTTCTCACTTGAAAAGTGGAATATAGATATGATGTGTTCATTTTTGAGTTTTTGCCATATTACAAAACTAGTAAGGCAAAGGTACATGTTCATTAACCTTTAGCTAGAGTGGTGCCTGTGTTACTGTTAGCATTAGTCCCTGTGTTAGACCCTTTCTATTGCTTTGGAATTTAAAAATTTCAAAAGGTACAAGTTAAAGCAGGCCTATGCCTTAATCCATGGTATTTGTTGAGACTTAATAAATAAAATGCAGTTTTGTTGACTTTTCATTATTAAAGATGCTGCTGGAGGAAATAATGATAGCCAACCTTTTGACGTAATTGTTTCAAGAATGAACCTGCCTATGTGTTGTTTAAAATGTTTGGTCCCTAATACCTCAGTGAAAACTTGGATTAAATGTAGGGTGTCAGAACAATAATTTCTCTGAGACTCTAATCCATCTAAACCAATCTAGACATGCTGTACCAAACAACAAGCTCCCAGTGGGAGTTCAGATCAGATGGGTCATGTGAAAGTGGTCAGCTATCGCCCAACTGGTGTGGCTGATATGCAGAGTTTATCCTGGAGGTTAGTAATCCTCTTTCTCCAAATAATACCTTCAGCTCCACACCTGAATAGCGCTCTTGTGACCATGGATGAGGGCTAACCAGTACCTTTTATGGTACTTGTTATCAAGAGCATCCAGCAACAAACCTCCATTGTTAAGCCTTCAAAATCAGCTTTCCATTCTGCCACATGGGCTGTGTGACCACACGTGTAGATGTGGCCAGCAGCAGGCAGAGGGTTACGTTTTGGTTCCCCAGTGCAACCTCGACATTCGGGTGAACAGCGCACACTCCTTTGTGCTGAAGCACTTGTGAGAGTCCCTAGCCTTTGTGAAATGTACCCCACACCCTTCTTGACTCCAAGTGCCATGTCTATCTCATTCCGTGTTCCTACAGCTTGTACAGCAGTTTGTTCAGCATTCTTTCTCTTCACTTACTTCCCTTTTCTTTTTTGTTATTTCCCCCTCTTACAGATGGGCAAAAGAGGAAGAAATCATTAAGAAAGAAACTGGACTCATTAGGAAAGGAGAAGAACAGAGACAAAGGTAAAATAAAACAAGTATATATTTACTGCTCGAGTATTTAATTTTGCATATGAGATTTCTTTAGTCTTAAATGTGTACTTTCTGGAAAGGAAAATGTTACTGAGCTGATGTACTGCCTAGGTATTTATTTCAAAGTTGAAAAACATGTTTTATTGTCTCTGTCATTAGTATAACCCAGATCTTTTCAACTGAGAGGTTATTTCCTGGGAGAAAAGGAGGAGTTAAAGGACGGCATCTTTTCTTCATTGTTCTTTCTCCCTAGTGCAGAATGTGGGATCTGGTTGTTTACCAGCATTTGCACTCTCCTCGTTCAGTTCAGTTTGCAAAGCACATAAACTCAGCCCTAATCAAGCAAGTCAGTTGGTTTGCATTTCTTTTTTTAACCTTAGGAAAATAGCCCATGTTTAAAATATATAAATGCTTCAGTGCTACTGATCAGTTGGGTTTTAATAGACTCCATGTGACGTGGATTTACAGGTATGGTTGTACTCTTTTGTTTAGACACTAATCAGCTTTATGGGCTGGGTCCTAATCCACTGGATTTGGCCTGTAGTTTGCAGCCATTTAAACTAAGTCTAGATGTTGAGACCTGGAAAGTGCTGCTGAAATTGTGGTTTTCTGCATGTAAGTAATTGTGCATCTAACTTTGTGTTCCATCCTGGAAAAGAAGTTCTGAAAAGTATTAGTAAAACACAGTTTCACAAAAACACACCCGCAAACATGCAAACTTATAACGAGAGAATTGATTTGATTGTTCTGATATTAGTGCTTGTAATTAGGTTTGACAGGATGGGACTTCGAAATTCCATTGAAAAAATGAGCATGCCCATTTGAAAGTTAGTTTAGATATTTGTCAGGAAGAAAATGTTTTCCTTTTAATTTTTGTTTGGTGACTTCATACATGGGATTACTATTTTCTTGGTTTAAAAATGGCTATGGAAAATATTTGCATTAACCTTTCTAAAGCTGTAAGTCCCCTGACATATTTGTTCGGATAAATCCAGTGGCCTCCCATGTTGCATTGCTTGTATCAAGTCTTTCATTTGTTATGAGAATTACTTCATGTATGACTGAGCCCACCTGCAGAGGGAATCTTTTAGGAAGAGGTTTACTGATCTTATAGCATTTCTGCCTTTGGGAAAACTCTATCTTGTACTGCTCCTGTAAATGCATTGCATTTGGCGGCAATGTAATGAATCAGTCATTATGTTGCTTAGTTTTCTCCTTGTTTTGGTTTGGTTTTTTTTTTTTCCCCATAGTCTTCCACACAGTTAAAAGTGCAAAGCAGCGTAGTTCTGTGTAAAACCTTCCCGGCTTTTCATTGCATTTGCCAGATGCTGATTTTCATGGCACTCTGCGGGTTTCTCTTCTGTATCACTTCTTGCTTTTTGTTTTTAAAATGTTTTGTCTCTCACAAATTTTTGATGCTCTGAGGGCTTTTATCTTTTTGTCTACCCCCTTGTGTGGTGCAACTTTGATAATATCCTTTGAAAGGTTCTATTTAGAAACTTTTTTGGTAGCTTAAATACATTTTGTCCTTTGTTCTCACTTTTTTCATTGCAGTAGCAGTTCTTTTAGCAATAATAAACTGATTTGATAATTCACCAAAGACCAAATTTTGCTGTGTCACCCAAACCTGGTGGATCTTTGCAATTGCACTTCCAGAACTCTTCAAATGCCTCTTTGGTGCCTTGAGAAGTGATAGTTTACTTTAGTGACGCAAATGCTTAACCCAGAGTTGTGCTTTATTTCCCTAAATTCCCTGTTGCCAAAGATGTTTCAAACAATAAATTTTCTAACATTGCCTTGTATTGTTTTGTGAATTTCTTGTATCCTCATTTTATTTCAGCTGACCTCTGTTTCTGATAATTGCACAACTGCACTGGTTGAGTACTTACAGATAATATTATTTTCTGCTACTGCATTCCTGTTCAAAGACTTTTCTGTGTGTCTACCTTGTATGATAGCACATATACTTCATTTAGTTAGTATCTTTGGGGATATACTTTCTGGTTTTATTACAATGGGTTTTCTGAGTGCACTTTCCCAGTTAGGGCTAGTAGTTGCCCATAGCAAAGGTCATCAATTTTATAATTACTCATCCCTGTATATATTTATCTACTTCCTGTTTTCCAGCATTACTCATATCTTCTGGTTAACCATACCCAAGCACTGTGCTGATTCTCTTAATTTTAATTCCTTCTTTTTTTTTTTTGACTTCTTTTCACTGCAGGCATTTCAAACATCTACCCATTTGCTTTTATCCTCCTTCTCTACTCTTCCACTGTCTTATTCTCATTTATAAAGATGGCTTACATACTCTTTCCATATATAAAATGTTATAGGACTAACTCTTGATGAGAGGTTAACCCAGCACTACTCAAACAGCAGAATATGTATTTATGTCTTTCCTTCAGGATGTCTGCATTGACATGGGTGTCAGGTTGGTCAGCAAGGTTACAGAGCACCAGGAAATTGGAAGGAATCAGGTTCCCACTATGTAGTGTCAGCAGAGTGAAAAGAAACCCATGCCAGCTCTTATTTGTTTCCAACAGCAAACACATCAGGCAAAAATAACCCAGACAGCAGCAGCATATGGCCCCCGACTTCTCAGGGTTTCTGTCCATGTTTTTTTCTGGTGTACACTTCTTTGCCCTTCTGAGTTATTAAAGATCATCTGCCCCACAGATACTTGCTGAGCAGACTCTTGATCCATGAGGGTAGAGGGAATGAGCAACCAAGCAAGGTGCTGTGTTGTGCCGTGTGGGACATTAGCCTGGCACAGTTGGTGAAAGGCAGCTGTTCTCCTATAGGAAGCAGCAGCACCAGCATCTCTCCCTGCCTCAGGAGTCAGAAGGGAAAGTTGCCCAGGTTTCAGGTGATGAGCTGGATCTGGAAAGTAAAATGTAAGGCCTCGTGCTGCAGGTATCCATAAGGATGAGCCTGCCATGCTCACGTCATGGCCAAGCTCCAAAGTTAGAGTCTGACCTCCACTTGGTATGTGCGTGTCACAGCGAGCTGGAAGTATCATCCTGATCCATTGCATGGTGTTTTTTTAACAAGCCTTTCTACCATTTATTTTATAAAGAGTATCTTCTGTTTTGGGGCAATCAGTCCAAAACAAAGACTCCACACTGTGAATGTGTGTGCACTCACACAAAAGGCTGGGAGGATTTATTTACCCACCTGGGTAGGTCCCTAGTCCTCATACCCAAAAGGAATGTCTTCCTTCTGTTTCTTTTGTGGTTTGGGGTATTTTTTCAGTTGATTTTTCTGTTTTTTTGGTGGGTTTTTTGTGGGGTTTGTTGGGGGGTTTTTTTGGGTTGATGGTTTTTTGGGGTTTTTTTGGGTTTTTTTTTATTGTTTGGGGTTTTTGGGGGGGTGGTTTGGGATTTTTTTTTTTTAGTAGCCAGTCTAGATGAAAACAAAACAATGAGACCAGGCTGCAGGACACCAGAGGGGAAGTAGGGAAGCCAATTTTACAGCGCTTTATATAGATGAGTTGCCTTAAGTCAAACAGCATTTCTATCCCTTCAGCATCGCTTTGGTAAGCACAGTTGCAGTTTGAAGAGTATGTAATTTATTCCAAACATTTTGCCTGGGAGACCCCACATAGCAGGGCAAGTAACAACTGAGGGGGCCATGTTAGGTCTCGTCTGGAGTGCATCCTACCTGAAAAGTTGTTTAGGCTCCTAAAGGTTAATCCTGATGATCACACAGCAGTGTGTGATTCTGTATGTGGGTTGCAGCCAAAGATCATTGAGATGTGCCTGACATACGAAGCCAAAGAGCTGGAAAAAGGGCCACTGTGCTGATCATGAGGGAAGCATGATGGAGGCCTTGCTACAGGATGCACGAGGCATGAGCAGCTCTTGAGAAAGAGCAGGAAGTACTTGCATCCTTTGTCTTTCCTGAGAAACCTTCTCCTTCAGTGCTGACATGCACTGAACTACCTTAGGGTGTAGACTTCTGAAGTTACTCTCTCTGGAGAGGTACCACCTTGCTGCAATTTGTGCCCAAGACTGTTCTTCATCGCACCCCAGCAGGTGGCTGCTCTTAAAAAGCATAACCAAAAGGATATGGTACTCATTTCTTCTAGGACTGTTTGGAGATTTAATCTCGTATTTTAGGGAGTCTAATCCCTGGAGTTCTCACTCTTCTAACATGACATTTTATTTAGATGGATCAGCCAATCAACCTATCTGTTAAGTGAGAGTTTCCACAAACTGTTATACTTTCGAAGGCCGGCAAAGACACTGAAGTAGAACTGAATGCAGTTTAAATGAGATTCATATTTTTATTTTGCCCTTTTTGACAAGTACATCCATTGTCATCTCATTAAAAGGGGAGAAATTCTAAACCAAGTGTGTTTTTCAATTGCTTTTACATCACTGAGCGACTCACCAGAGCACGATATAGGAAAACTTGCTAGATGTAAACAAACAAAACAGAAGAGCAAACACTGAACGCAGATATTTAAGTAGTATTTTCAGCTTCCGTCATTCAGTGTCTTTGCTTTTTTTACTCAGCCTCTTTGTTATTAATGGCCATCATGACACTCAATCGTGCTGTCTACATATGTCTCTAAACATTTGCTTTCACTGCTGAGAAACAGCACTCAGGCTGGAGGGGCAGTAAAACGTCAGTGCTGCTTGGAATAAGAAATTCTCAGGATGCTCTGCATGCTGGCGGCTGGGTAGTGTTTCCTTACAAATCCACTTCTAATTTTGATGGCAGCAGAAGAGGAGACTTTTGTCTGTCTTCTGCCAGTGATAGGGGGGTCAGCGTAAGCATGCCTACTTGGAAAGTACACACAGGCATTCCTGAGAGAGGCACCTCCCAGAAAGGATATCTCCTAGAAGATTTTGTCAGTAAACCAGCTCCATTTTGCCTTGGTTCCAGTAAAACCTACAGGTGAGCTAAGAGACATGCTCAGAAATAATAATCACTTGTTACGTGATTTGTTGAGCAACTGAGAAGCATCCATTTTGCTGATGTTTCTGTGTGGAATGTAAATACTTGACAGGTTCATCTGTGAGGCCTTAGCAGAGCTGCTGTGTATGCTGGAGTTCCTGAGAAAAGGCCTTCCTCTGTGGTCTTTCCATATACTCTCTGGTATATGGAGATCCCGCAATAGGTGTTTGATTTTTCTTTAGTTCAGAATTCTTGAAACCATCCTCTGTGTTTACTTCCCAGCCATGCTCAGTAAATCTAGAGGTATTTTTCAATGCTTTCATTTGTTCTTTAGTACTTCAGCCTATTGTGATGTCAGTATGCCTTGGTGCAGCCTAAAGGGAAAGCTCAATGAATGAAGTATTTTTTTTTTATTACAGTTTATCAGAAATGTGCTGCTTTTTTTTATTTTTTTATTTTTTCCCAAGCTTTTTGAGCACCCCACTGTGCTTTGTAAAACACTTTGAAAATGTTTCTCATGCTCTCTACACGTACAAAAGGGTTTTTTAAGCAACACTGTCATATTTTGTACTAAAGTTAACTAAAGTGCTGAAGAGCCTCTTAATTTTTAAAAAATAAAACCCAAAGACATACCCACAGAAAATGCTTAAGTGATTGGGAAGGCCTTATATCAATCCTTGGAGGTCAGTGAGCTCCAAATAGCTGGGGAAGAGAGTTTCAGCCGTAGAGCTGATCCTGAGAACATGGTGTTATCTTGAGGCAATGAACGGTTTTGATGAGCTGTCAGATGGAAGGAGTTTTGCTGTTTCCATTATGGATCAAGGTTTCTGTTTTCCTTATTTTCTTGCTTTCATTGTGCTCCATGGACCCAAAGTAATTAATTTCCATTAACAAAACAGTTGCCCAGTCTGGCTTGCTGGAGAGTTTGATTTAAAAACTCCTCCCTATTTAAATATTTCTTTTAAATCATATTATTCTCTGAGCTGTCTTCTCTCATTTAAATAGAGGTAGTACAAAGGCCTCAGTAGGTCTTGGTCACAGGGTTCTAGCAGCGTAAAACCAGCACTTAAAGTGCTAAGGAGACTATCCAAAGTTGCTATAGTGTGTGCTGTTCACTTTATCAGCATTGAAAGCCTCATTAGGGTCTAGAGAATACACCTCACTGGTTCTTAATAGAGCATTATAGTTTGTGGGATGGAAACCAGAATCTTCACCAGCTGAAACTTCAGAGAAGTCTTTGAAACTATACTTAGATGGGGTGGCATGAGGCCAAGTAAACAAACTGCATGGGTCAATGTCCTGGATGTCTTATTTGATTAGCAAAGAAAAGGATTTCTGATCACTGCAACTCTTATTTGATCTGGCTGGGAGTTGTTCTGTGGCATGCTGCTTTTTATTAGAAAATGCTGATTTACCACTACAGAAAGATTTCTTAGAAACATACCAGTTTTGATCAAAATTTTTGTTAAGAAACTTGCCTCAGCTGCAAGATGGACTTCCTGGTAAGAGAAATTATAAACTTCTCCAAAATAACAACTTGTATCCTTTGCCAGTAAACACTAAAATCCAGAATGGATCAGAAGTCAAGTCCTTATGTGCTGCTGACCCAGGGTATGAGTCTGTGTTTCCAAGCTGATTGCGCAGCCTGCCAGGTTATTTCATATTTTTATATGGTGCTTTCTGCAAATTTTCTTTTTAAACTGCCCACTCTTCTAATTGAGTAAGTGATCAAATCTTTATTTGGTCTACAGAGAGTAAGTAACTTAGTAGTTTTGGCATTCAATGGGTATATATACAACAGACCAAAGTTTGAGCCCCTGCCCTAAGGAACATTTCTTCATGCAAATGAAACCTCTCTAGCAGAGGTGAACCCCAGTCTACAGGACTAAATAGTCAGTTGATGCTTTTACCTCCATTATGAGATCAGAGCCTCAAGCCTACATGTCTGAGTCAGTGCCCTTTCTCTCCATCAGTGACTTGCTAAATTCACTGCACAATTACAACTCCTTTGTTTTGGGGTTTTGGTTTGGTTTTGTTGTTTTGTTTGGGTTTTTTTTTTTTTTAATGAATCTGAAATATCAAAAGAGCTAGCATTCACTTTAATGGATATGAGGCTACCTGTCCAAAAAGGAAATTGTTGGGATTGAATACTTCTGAAGAGTAGTGGTCAAAACATGCTCACCACCACCACCCATAGGCACACTAGATTTGGTGGGAACTTAAGGCTATAGCCAGTCTGCAGAGAGTGCAACCAATTCTCTTAATTTCAACAAAAGAGCAAAAAGTTACTGGTTTTGCCAATACTTTAACATAATTAGCACTGCCAGCCAGCATCTCTTCCATCTGTATTTAGGCTGAAAATCAGCCAGTTGGTTTTCTTCCAGTTCCTCATCTCTGCCAGACATTGAGAAATCGGGGAAGTGGTTCATGTCCTCTGAGAAGGAGGCCTACAGCAAAGCAGCCTAGAGTAGAGGCTCAGAGTCCTTTCACTGCTCTATAGGCACATTGAGCAAGAGAAATTAAAAACCTGGCATCCCACACCAGAGAGCTTTCAAGGAGGAGCAGCACCTACCTCAAAATACCAGCCTTTACATAATGAAGTCAGTGAGAAGATCATTGTAATGGAGTTATTTCAATGAAGCAGTGCTGAGATCCTACTGTAGGATCAATGGCATCAGCATTCTGTTGGGGATCACTGGCCTACATTCTGCTGTCCTATCACAATTGAAAGTATGAGTGGCTGTGAAACAAAATCAGAGAAATATTTAATGTTCAGGATTTCATTTGGCTCAGTGGCTTTTCTCAGGAAATGTGGAAGGTCAGTTAAATAGGGGTGCTGGAGGTATAACAAAGTACGCAGTTGGAACTACAGAAGGGGAGACATGTTGCCTATGTGTGTTTCAAGTTTGTAGTCTTAAATGTTCATTAGGAAGATAATTCAAAACAGTAAAAAATTTATTTCATAATTTCATAATTTATTTCATAATTTATTTCATAATTTCATAGGCACACTCTGCTAGGACACGAGGGACAGCCCGAACTCTGGACTCCTGGAACTAGCAATCCCTGCATTGCTTGATACCCATGTGATGATGTTCTTTCTTGTCCTAAATTAAATGCAGATGGTTTTAGATGTCATTCTACTCACAGGTTGCTTCCAGACTTGCTTGATATGTGAGGCTCTGCTTCCTGATTTAGTTTTGTCTAGCCACCAAAGTTAGTTCATGTCTAACATTTCATATTTGTAAAGAGCAACAATTTTACTCACCAAATCAGAAAAGGCCCTTGTCTTTTTAGTGCAATGGGCTAGTATTGTCCTCATTCAAGATTCATAAAAGATACTCTGCTTTCAATGTCTTGCTTTAATCTCAATGGTAATGCAAGTCTAGATAAAATTTGAAAGTGTCATCAAAGCTGTAGTCAGACTTTAAGTCCCTAGAGGAGCTTCAGCCTTTAATCATTTACACTATTGTCTAAAAGTAAGAATTTTTTTTTTGTTTTCCTTTTTTTACCTTTTTTTTTCATTCTTTTTTTGATACATTAAAGAAAAAGTTGCTTTTAATATCTGGTGCTTTATTTATTCCTGATACAATCAGGTCTGAAGCTGGAACCTAGTAGAAGTTGCAGCTGTTTTCACCACGATTAATAGAGTCAATAGCTGTTTTTTCGTTCCATTTGAGCACAAAAAGTTCTATTTGGCAGTCTGGCCCAATGGCTTTGGTTCTTCTAATCTCAAATAGTCTAGATTTGAAACTTCAGTGTTAGTTGTTGTTGACTGACAGAGCATTTTTCTTGTTTTATATAATCGTTAATCGCTTTGATATACTTATATTT
>JANHGB010029419.1:0-27510 GCA_026283785.1 Coracopsis vasa
CCATCAGCATAGCTCACAACCTCACAAGGGCACGCAAGCTCTTTCCCCACGACAAGGGGGTGTCCGTGAAAGAGTGTGGTGGTTATATAGCCATTCATAGTTGTCATGACAGCCCTTGATCCTTTTATTATTGTTATTACTGCTGTCCCAGAAAGGTAAATGGTACGTGGGAATTTAAGTGTCAGCATCACTTTTGAAAATGGTATTTAATCATCTGCAAAAAAGCAACAGACATAAAATGGAACTCAGAATCTAGCAGAGAAGCACATGGAATCAGGGTAACTAACTTTCTAATTTTGACCCTGTAAACTTTCCATGCAGATGCTGCTTAATACACAGCATTCAAACCTGCAGGAAGCTCGGCAGCTCAACCCTTGATAGGGCTGCACAACTCAGTTGTGCATACATAAACTGTTCTATACTCAACCACTAAGGAGCCTGAACCGAATGATAGCAGAGCAGTTGCTGTTGTGCTCCCTGTTTTTGATATTCAGGAGCTAATGATGTGTGCACTCAACAGGATATGGAAAATACAACTTTATTCTACCCTCTGCATGACAGAATTCAAACAATTTCCACAGTACTCAATGCTGACTTCACAACTGAGCTGTTGAGAGGTTTTGCTCCTTCTGATGAAGATGTACCACTGTGCAAGAAAAACTGAGATTCATTCACATCCATTTTGTTTGCTTTGGTCAGGTCTTCATGTAATGCCTACTGATTTATGTTAGAAAGGTAAGGCCACTGGCAATTACCGAGTTTCTATCCTTGCAAGCAGTACAGCAGTTGCCATGTTTACATGCAGTTCATGCCTGGATAAGTATTGTTAAAGAAGAGCTTGCTAAATTAGTCCAGGGAATCAGACAGCAATTTCATCTAATTGCCATTTGTAAGAACTTTATTACAATCACTGAATATTTTTAATTATATTAAGAAAGGGAAGATGTCAACTTGCAATTTCATAATATGCCAGAGTCGCCACAAAAAGAATCGGTAATTCCATGATTTATCATGTTGAACTATGCTCATAGTAGTAAATATTGCTTGCTGATGAAAATTACCATCAGTTAAAAGAAAAAGCTTTTGTTGCCTCTTGTGGTATTGCTTTATTATTATAGTTTTAAATACACCAAATTTGACCTGATGGTTTCCTTTCTCTATGTTCAGTTGTTCAAAGAATGCATACAGCTAGCTTTACTAAATATTGAATGTTTAGATAGCTCAAACTAAAGTGAGACAAATTATATGAAAGCGAAGCATTGTCAACACCTCTTTTTCATCTGTGTTTTTAAAGAAAGCTGCTGCAACTGAAACTTCTGTTTTGTATGTACTCATAAAAATTCCAGTGGATCAGATTGGGACCCTCAGAGAGTCAGAGTCAGAATGCAGAGGAGTGCATTTTTTGGATTATGATCAGGTTAATAGGAATGACAGGCATCAGGCAGGAAAATGATAATACAGTACATAAAACTCACAAATTGCAGCATCCGCTGCTGACATTACCCTCGTATCCCAGCCATTTTTTCTGACCTATATGTTTCTTACCAAATCCTAAGTTTTTAAGAGGAATTGGCTTGCAGATGAGTAATTTATATACAGTAGTGCATTAAAGTACTACACACATTCTTTTTTAAAATCACATAGTCCTGAACTGATATTATATCCTAGTAAAACTCTCTGAAAACACACTAGAAGCTATTTCAATGTTCATTCACCACAAGGTTATTTGACACTGTACCTGGTAGGAAATGTAAATTTGGAACTGGCCAGGCCTGAGATCCTGCAGACATAGGAGCAGACCTGTAGCTCAATCTTTAGCTACAACAACCGAAATTACAGAATAATTTCAGTCACCTTTTCCTCACATGCTGCCAGTTTAGTAATTAGTACATTCTGCTGTATGCAGTAAAATATCCTGGTGGGTTCACTTTGGATGTGTATATTTTAGTTTACGAGTTGATGAAACTGCCTTCAAAATGCAAATGCTTCACTCAGAAATTATTTCTAAATCACTTCCCAGCCAGTAATGACTGTTAAGAAGTAGTAATTAAACAGAGATACTGCTCTGCGGAGATCACCGTATTGGCTCTGTTGAGACACTTGAGGTTGGAAATAAAGTTAATGTAAAACATCATGGCTATCTGTTTTAATATACATATTGTGTTAAATAACAAAGTTTCTATTTAAACTCTTCAATTTCTCTGCTGTGGAGCAGCTTGATAATTCAACCAAAGGAATCTCATACGCTTTTTTTTCCAGAATATTGTCAATACACCCACTGGTAGGAAAGGCTGTTCCTGACATCAAGATATCATGAGCCCCACCTGAGACAAGGATCCACTTTGCTTTGATTCATTTGATCATGAGGTGGCACGATCCTTAATCACACCCTCATCCAGAAGTGTGTACAGCCTCTCTGAGGTCGTGCCTCGGTGTCCTGTTTACACCACTTCACTTTGCTGCCGCCTGGGCACACTGGGGAAGAACTGGCTCAGTGGTGCTGCTGAATACCCACTCGACCACACAACCTGGCACACATGCTGCAACATCCCTTCCTGGGCTTCATCAGGCAGGAAAGGAAGATGAGCAGAGGCAAAGCAACTCTTTCTCCATCATCACAAAGCTTTACATGTAAACCAAGTTTCACTAAATTTGCAGCTTATCCACTGTTTTGCCCTGCTTCTTCTACACCTCTACAACATGACTGAAAATAAGCTTGTGCATTTCATTCTGCATCTAGCATATATTTACAGCAGAAGAATGCTTTAAGTGTAATTACTGTATCACAGAAGAGACACCAAAGCTGTACCTTTACTCTCAATTGCACTTTTCAAACACCTATTGGCCTTGATTTTTATTGACTACCGTATGGTCATCACTGATAATTACATAAAGCTGTTCCCTGGCACACAGTTATTTAGGGTTTTTTTTCAATTTTCTGAAACAAATTGTTTTATCTCGGGGTGGGGCAGAATATAACATTTTACCAGATAACTTCATGGAAAGGAATATGAATGGTAACCAAACAATTTCCCTAATATATTCCGCTTTTTCCCCTTAAGAGCACGGTGCTGTAGTTCATTATGATTGGTTTTACTAAAATGTCCACTCTTTTTAACAACATTTGAATTTTTACAGGAGTACACAAAAGAATAAAGGAGGGAATACAGACAAGATTGGCAACACATTTAACCTCATTAAAGTAAAATTATGTCACTGTCCTTACTCAAGTATTGCAGCATGAAAAATAGTAATCATAATTCCTACTGAAATGTTAATGTTTCGTTTTGCTGTTCATAGTGATTACTCAAAGTAAGGTTCATATGGTACCAGATACCTTTTAAAGAAATACTAAATGAAATTGCCTCAATAAGCAGCAATCACAGACCAAAAATAAAATAAAGACCTACTAATAACAGAAGTTTCTACAGAAAAAAATACAATCATATCCTATGAAGGCTCAAAAAACAAGTTGGTTTGTTCTTATGTGCCCACAGAAACATGAAATATATTTCTTCCTGTGCCCAAAACTGTGTCACAATCTCTTTTGTCTTATTATGAGTATCTGCATTCCCCATCCTGCCCTTCTGTTTTGTTTCCTTCTCCCACACCATCTCATACTCTTTCATCAGCCTTGAAGGATGAACATATTTCATTCTTCCTTCCCTTTTTTCTTATCCCTATGGTCATTTCTTCCCTATTTTTTCCGACTTTGCCTCTTTAAATTCACTTAGGTCTTGCTTTCCCCTCTTATCAGACCGTACATGAACTTTGCTGGAAGCATGGTTGTATGAAATGATTTCTAGTGCTGCCAGCAGCTAGGAGGGTATTGCTTTAATGATCCTTCATGCGAAGCAGATTAAAAGCCTCGAGCACAAGTGACCTGTGGTCCAGAACAAACCTTATGTTACAGCCGTCATACTCCCCACCTTAGCTTTTCCATACTGTAGAGTGCACATACAACAGGACATACAGAGGCTGTGTATCAACAGAGATAAATAGAATCACTTTATTCTAAATTTAAAGCTGTGTATGTCATCCTTGTGCATGCCAAACTCATATTTTAGGAGTTTGGTTTCGTGGTTTCATTGAATTCAGTCAAGAGCTTCTCACTTTCTTTCAGAGAAAACACTATTTTGTCAGTATTCTGTTTCTGAGGATACATTCCCACTCACATAATTCCCCGTCGGCACATCGAGCAATATTGTTCTTTTCCCACAACCTAGCAGAACCGGAAGTGACTGTGCCACATCATTCATTTGTAAATCACAACATTAAACTTTTCTCAGCAGATACATCAAAGGATTTACAGAGCAGAGAACAAAATAGCTCCAGTTGCAAGCTTCCCCCTAAGGACTGAAACACCATGTGTTAGCAGATACTAGATATTTAAACAAATGTAAAAAAGGAGTGCATAAAATCATAATAACTCAAGATAAGCACCAAATTAAAACAAGTCTTTTATAAATTAGCTATCTTTATAAAAGCATTCAATTTACTAACAGCTCGGAGTCTACACGACGTTTCTGATACCAAACAATGGATTTAAGTTCCCAGGAGCCTGCTCACTCTATCTGCTGGGTTCAATAGGACACCTTGGCAGCTCTGCTCTGCTGGGGTTACGACAGTCTTGTTCAGGCAAAGAGCAGAAGTCTGAGCATGAGAACCATTGTTTCACAGCACTATTTACTCTAAAGGTAAATATGGCTCTGTACATACATGCAGTTCCAGCTGCTTTTACTGGCAGGATCCCTGTTACTTGCTACATTTGCTAGGAAAGCTGCTACAAAAGAAAAGCTAAATTTAGCAATCTTTTCAGATACTCAGGCAGCAATGTTTATAAGGTAGAAAATAATTTTCTCCAGATGATTTTCCTAATAGTGCTGTAGTTAATTCCAAATGAGGAGTGTGCTGGATTTTGATTCCAGCTCCCTTATACTTAATTGGATGGCTGAGGCTAAAAATATTCCCAGCGGTCAACCATGCCACAGAGTAAGATTACATTAAATATGCCAATCACTGGGTTCAGACAGAAGGGCATAAAGAGCAGCAGAACTTAAGTTCTATTATTAATGCTAAATTGACTATCACATCAGAATAACAATACCCCACGAGTTGCTTGAAATAATAATGCATTTCCTAATATGAACTCTTATTAATATGATTAGGAGGCGATGAAGTACAAAATAGTGCCCAAAGTGAATTCATGATCATTTCCTGTACTAAGCCACACTGGAAAATTAATGCTTATAAACTAACCAGACATCCTGCTCCAAAATACTGTGTTCCAGAAAAATTCCAGGCAATACAGAAACATTTATTAAAGGTTCTTTATTCAATGTTTAAAATAACTTGGTAAATGTATCTAATACTAAGCAGAAACAGCAGAGAAAGAAGTCATTAAAACATAATCATTACTTTGAAATGTACAACAGTCCTGTCTGACACTGCAGTATGAACTGCGGTATAGCAATTCAACTTCTGGAAACAGTGTGTTCAGGAGATGCCAAGCTTCACAACTGTTTAAATGAGTAGTCACATAGCAGGGCAATGCTTTGGACCAGAGCTTTATGAAAGCAAGTATATACAAAAACTACATATCAGCACAGGTCAATTTGCTAACAACACGTTATAGATTAGTGTAAGTGTTCCATGCAGTAGTTTTATTAGCATGCTGATAATACTTACAGTTGACATTATTGAACTTATAAGCTTCTGTACTGCTAAAAACAACAGTATATCTTATGGAAGCTGAGAAAGCTTTTTTTATTAACTAAACTTTTCCTTTACCTCTCTTCTTAGTATAGTGAAGATCTGCTAAACTGCACATCTTGGGAGCAGAGTGAAGGCAGGAGGTTGGTGTTTTGTTTCCCTGCATAAACTGGGCAGCTTGGGTATTAAGAAAATCACCACACCCCTCTGATAAGTCACTCGACTCATATAGCCCCCTGATCATGCTTTTGCACTTCACTACCTGACCAAGGTTGATATTATCTTATGTACTTCTTGTAAGGAATAAATCTGTCCTAAATAATATCATGCAATACTCCAGAGAATTGGTTTAGGCTGAGTACAAGAGGTTTTCTGACAAACGTCCTGAATATGTAATTTTGGTTGGAAGACATATTTTTCTATACAAGCTGGACCAGAAGGCCAAGCTCTGAAGAGAAATTAAGTCAGATTTCTTTTTCCTCCATTGAATAAATAAGAAGAAACATTGCATAAACAAATAAGCTTTTGTATTCTTGATCTTTAAGCTGCTTGCTTTCCATTAAGTGCTAAATTTTATTAATACAAAATTATTTAGGAGGGTCTGACCAGCAGTCTACTCATTTAACGAAGCACTTAACAGAAACATGCATTCACCATGCCAACTGCCCAATTATCAAATCTATTCTGAAAACTGCAATTCCAATTGCTAAAAGCAGTCTATATCTGCGTATATTCAAAGAACTGTGTTCTTCTCCTCTATATTCCAGGAAACCTTATTTCATTCTTTCCTTTGACATTCAAATAACTTACTTCAGTGTACAAAGAGAAAGACTATTGCTAGGTCTGTGACCCTTGATCACAGACCAATTTTAACATATAGGTAGTTGCTCCAGGCAAGAAAATCTAGATATAAAACTATTTCATGCCTGTGGGCTGCAAGACTGAACTAATTTTGGTTTGCCTAGAGCAGTAAAATCTTAAAGAGTTCCTATTTTATGACTGCCATTCTCCTATTCACAACTATAAAGTTATAATGAATTGTTTGCTTTGCATTGAAAAATGTATCAGCATCAGAAGCTTGGGTCTGACTATTATTCAGACTGAAATATGAATGTCAGAACACTGGTTTTGTCTGGAGCAGATTTAGTTCTTTTCAGAACAGCTCACATGCTGCTGTGTTTAGGATTTGTGCTGGAAACAACATTGATAATACAAGGATGTTTCAGCTATTGCTGATCAGTGCTTGTACAGCATGAAGGACTTCCATATTTTTCACACTGCTCCATAAGCAACTAGCCTGGAATTGCACTAGACGGTGGAAAGGGACATGGCTGGGACAGCTGACCCCAACTGTCCAAAGGGATATCCCATACCATATGGTGTCATGTTCAGCAATAAAAGATGGGGAGAGGGCCACACATTTGGAAGAAGAAGAGATGTTCAGAGCTAAAGCGTTTGTTTTCCCAAATAATGGATACATGTGACGGAGCCCTGCTTTCCTGGAGATGGCTGAACACCCGCTGCCAGCGGAGAGCAGTGAATGAATTCCATGCTTTGCTTTGCTTGTGTGCAAGGCTTTTGCTTGACCTGATAATCTGTCTTGATCTCAACCCATGCTTTTTCTCACTTTTACCCTTCCAATTGTCTCCCCCACCCCACTGGGGGAGAACAGAGTGAGCAGCGCAGTGGGACACAGATGCTGGCCCCACAGGGCTGATACACTGCACTTCGTGTAACACTTCTGCTGCTCACAACTTCCTCTGGTTTCTTTTTAATTACAAATGACATTACATCTCTTCAGATAACTAAGAAGCATTTTCTTTTCAATTCAAATAACAAGTTAAAATACATGGTCCCAGAAACTTCACCTTCATTTTAATACAAATGGAACATATTTGTCTAAGACCACTCGATCTCTTTTATACTGCAGAAACAAATGTTTGACAGAAACTTGGATGAAAGCTTGACTGTATCTAGTTGAAACGAATTTCAACTGATCATTCTTTCATCTTGCAGCTGTAACATTTTTTTCAACAGATTACCTGGAAGAACCTGTCTTTTATGCTTTTCACTACAGTGCTAACATGCACTGTTCTGAGGGTATACACAAGACTTTGGTATTGACATTTTTACCAAATGCAAGGAAGGTAGAAATGCTGAGATGTCTTCTCATACCTGTAATTATGCAGAGCCATAAAATAAACTGTGTTTATGACTAAGAATTTACAGTGATCAACATCATATGTTACCTTCTTCTAGTTCAGTGAAAAATATCCATGAATGGACAGACTGTCTCCAAGGAAGAAGAATAAACTGAAACTGGAAATACTTGCTACTGTGAAACACATAATTGAACAACACATTCAAGGTGATCGCTGTAAAAATTATTATAGCGAAGCTGTATACTGCACATCTTTCACCTGCTACACCTCACCATGCTGAGAAGCACCTACTGGCAGAGCCTCACAGATCGCTGGGGCACTTCACAAATCAGCAAGATGCAGTCAGAGGCAGTGGAATGCAGGTTCCAGATCAGATCACAAAGACCTAAGCTACAGGTCCTTCTTTCAGATACATGCTTGGATCATCATTCAATCACTGATCAACCTGAAAGCTTTCAGAACTGTAATAAGCCATGAAACATATGGCACAGGATCACAGCATAAGGTTCTCACGTTGCTTTATTTAATAACTTTGATTTGTTTCCAGCCTATGGCTGAAATCATGCCCTTGAATTTGCACTGGAAATGAATGCAAAGAACTAATTGCATAAGATTAGAGATCGCTGGTACAACCATCCACATGGCTGATGCAGTCCCCAGGAAATACTATTAAGTTCCTAATCTAGGACACCTGCCTTCATCAGTGGGGTTGTGACAATCCCCACATACCAAAGAAACTCTTTGACTTGATCTGATTCTCTAAATCACTCTTCTCCTGAATGGATCTTTGGGTTAAGTTTTGCTAGTCATGGTTCTCACTGTTCTTTTTTAATTACTTTTTCTGTGGAAATTGCTATTTGTCACATTCTTATGATAGAAGAATAATACATGATAACATGGGTATGACATCTTTTATATGAAGAGTGGTCTGTAAAGTAATAATTGACAATCTTATTTATGTATGTGTTCTAATATCATGTCATTTTATTTTTATTTCAGATAAAACAGTATCTGCTGTCTTCCCATATCACATACCTTTTGCAATCCATTTTTATCTTCTATATTTAATTTGAAATAATAATTTTAAAAGATGCCTACGCAAACCTCTCAGCTTCCTGACACATCATTAATAACAATACCACTGAAGCTCAGCAGCATACAAGTAATCTAACCTAGTAAATAAATTTTCTTAGTTGCTGGGTTTTCTTGTATTTTAAGGGCTGGTCTAGAAACTTTTGTTATATCCGCTACACTGATATACATTAAGCAACAAACCTGCCTTCACCTAAGTTTAGGATTAAACCAGTAATGATATCACCAAAATAAATTCCTGTGGAGAATGAAGGTCACTGCATTCTTACTGCAGCTTTTATTGGTACAAGTATATAGGCAACATCTTTCAAAACCAGCCAACTCTCTGCACCCCCTTCCCACAGTCACCTCAGCTAACGCAAGACCAACTGTGCTGGATCAGACCAACCATCTGCTACTCCAATATTCTGGCTTAGTAAGTGGCCACTAACAGATATCTAGGAAAAAGTGTAGGAACGGAGCAAACATTCCATGATAAAACTTCCTTCATAATCTTTTAGTTTCCAACAATTGCTCAGGGACTTCCTTAAGTCATAGGCAGTATCTTCCCCTGTGAATACTGCTAGTAAGGCATTAGCACACCTCAACCCTGTATTAATAAAGCAAGAGAAGCAGCCATGTTCAAAGACTGACTGAGAGCTCGTGGATTAGACACCACACAAAGGTAGGGGCTCTGAACTGTTTTCTGCTTCTCCCCAAGACATGGAACCAGCTAAGCTTCTTGATTCCAGAGCTATTTGAGTTCAGTGACTAAACTAGGTAGCACAGGTACCTCATCAGTGCTTTTAAAAGGCTCTGGGCAAAGTCTTCTTCTCTTTCAAAGTCTAACAATGAAGTACACTGTCCCACACTTACTGTACACTAACAGCACCCTCAAACATACCCAGCATGAGGTACATTCTCACACTATCCGGAACTTACATGCCCATAAAAACAAGTCCTTAGTAAATCCTTATCCACACAATTAAAAGCTGCCATTTCATTTACCAGAAATTAAACTTAGTTATTCTCCCATTTACAAAAGCAGGATAAAAAAAAAAAATATTGAGAAGGTGAACTGCTGCTAACAGCATGGATTTTCTGCTGCCCACATTATGGTACTGTCACTCCACAGATGTCAGTCAAGCACTATTCATAGACAAACCAATTACTTATAAACTCTTTTTATTGTAAAAATGTTTTTGTAAGTGAAAAAAAAAATCCAAAAAAGCATTGGTAAAATTAATCCTTTTAATCTGGAATATTAAAGGCAAAAAAGCAATTGCGTACATTCAGCTACACTAGAAGTTTAAATTAGAATTTTGTTAGACACCAAGGAGAGTTGACAAATGAAGGAAGACAAATATATAATGTTCAAATCATTTATTAGAGCTAGCCCAAGTAATTAAGAAAGAAAGAGAAATTCTCATAAGAGGAATAAGCAACTGAGTCTACTTTTGATTTTCTTCTGCTGCACATTGAAATAATATAGCAGACTGGAAATCCGTTCACCCTGTCTTCCCAAACCTTCTCTCCCTTCCTCATTAACTCTATTTAAGCTAAGCTGTAAACTGGAATGAGTGTGAGTTTATTGTCAGTTGTGGAAACTATTTTCATTGAGTAGGCATTTTATATTTTATTTCATAGTTAAAAGAAATTTAAAGCATTCCTATATTTTAACTGAAAGTATATTTTCGATCTCATGCCCTAAATTCCTGCAGATTTTATATATTCATGTAATTTATGCATCACTAATGAGCTATCATAGTCTGTTGTGTTAAGGTCTGTGTGGGAAAGAATTGTATTTTTAGAGTTGTTCTGGGTTCAACTGTAAAAGTGTGGGTTTTTTTCTCCTTCCCAGTAGCTAGCCAAACTAGCCAAAGGGGTATTCCATACCACAGTGCGTCTTGCCAAGTATATAAACTGGAGGGAGTTACCCAGAAGGCCCAGATCACTGCTCGGGTTGGGCTGGGTATTGGTCAGCAGGTGGTGAGTGACCGTATTGTGCCTCACTTGTGTTTATGTTGTTTTCCTTTCCTCATTTAGTTTTATATTCTCTCCCTTTGTTATTTCCCTTATCAGTAGTAGTAGTAGTTTTGTATTATACTTTATTTATTGGACTGCTCTTATCTCAACATGTGGGGTTTACATTCAATTCTCCTTCTCATCCTGCCTGGAAGGGTGTTGGGAAAAGAGGAATGGTGAGCAAATGGCTGCATGGTTCTGAGTTACCAGCTGGGCTTAAACCACAAGAGTGAAGCATTACCCTTTCAGAATTGCTGTGGACCTTCTTCTCACTGAATTTGCTATGTATGCAGACCAGCTCTTCACCTTCAACTGAAAGGAACTGATGGATATTTCCTGAAAGCTAATAAGGTGCTTAAGTGCAGTTATTCACATCCACATTTCATAAGGCACTAGTCTATGTTATACCATTGGTTATACATATGCATTTCTTTAATCTTAAAAGCTAAGTCTTTGTTGCAGCAAGAAATAAGTACTCTAAAGCCATTACACCTGGAGCTAGCTTCCAGAAATTACTGCATATAGACATGGTTAGAAAGCAGAAGTGACATACATGTATTTTTACAGTTACTGTTGGGGTTTTTAACCACAGTAATTTCTTAACATAATAGCATGCAGCTGTTAGCTCCTAGAATGCATTCTCTCAGTTCACATAAACACAAATAATAGCAAATATAATATTTATCTTTACAGGAGTGTGAAGTCACCTATTTGCTTTCAGAAAGTAAATATGAGTGAGCATATATGCAATTAAGGTATTCACAATCTCATCAATATATCGACTTGGACAAACTCTCTCTAGCTGAGTAATTTAGTTTTAATACCCATTTAATATTTTGGCCACTGCTGAGATTCCAACAAGGGTGTTAATTAATGCCAATTGTGAAGCTGGTTTCTGTGCTACAGCCATCTGTCTCACAGATACTGAATCATTTAATTATTTTAAGGTGTAATTATAGATGTCTCAAATCGGTTAAGACCAACCATTCATTATTTTAAAAAACCAATGTTGCAGTCAGATACTAAAGAGAGGGTTTTTTCCAGATAATATGGTTTAAGTGAGACACACTAGTCGTGAAGTAGAGCCATTACACTAACAACCTCACAGTAAAAGTCAGAGATGAGCAAAACCAGATTTGTGTAAGAGTACTCATAAAATGCAAACCTGTGGAAAAACCAAATGCGGAGTACTTTTTGTTTATCATTTTAAAAACTCCTGAAAGAATGTTGAAACTTAACTTTGTTATATGGATTTTATGTGCAATTATTTTGAGTGTGTACACTGTTTTTATGTAGTAGTGGAACTGTATGCAATTATAACATATTAGCCACACGCCATGATAATATAACTGAATCATATCTTAAAAAATAATAAAAAAAACCCCAAACCTTTAAATGCATAAAAGTCCTGGCCTTGGATTTGCAGCATAAAATGCATTTATCTTTACTTGTTTTTTGTCTTTCACTCTCAGGCTTTCCCTCTCACCTTCCCTTTGCACTGGTCAGGTCTGCTGCAATAGAGTGAAGCCTCCCTCCACAGCCTACTGCGCTGCCTTGATCCTTCCAGTCAGACATGTTATATCGGGCACATGTTGCACATCCCTTAAATGGCTAACTTTCACACTATAGACACCAATGTCTGGAATATTTATCCTATACTATTGAAGATGTCAAGGAAACAGGGTAATATATGCTTCCAATGTAGTATTGTCTTTTTACATGAAATAGACAATGATAATCTGTAATGGACATATACTATATTTTCCTGCATGAAGCGATGTTTCAGAGATGTGACGAAAGACTGGTGCAGCTTTTTCCATGCATTAACTTGTGATTTGCAAACAAAGCAATTAGGAAATTATCACATTACTTGGCAATACCAGAGACTGAAGTAAAAAATGGTATAGCTAATTCTACAGAGGAACAAAATAAGATTTCATTTATCAAATTCTCTCTCCTCTTTCATCTGAACATAGATGGCAGCTAAGGGAGCCCCCTTAACCTTTTTAAAACCAATTGAAAAGCAGCATGTATTACAATAGAGCTTTTATCTCTTGTTAAAGTTATAAAAAACATCTGTGGCCAAGTTTGAGGAAATCCAAAGCCAATTAGAGAGGATGCTATGGGACATTCTACAAAGCTGTAAGAATTTCCTTAAAATGAAAAACAGTTTAAAATTTTAAACAATGAATAATTTTATACAGTCAACATAATAATTAGCCTATTTCTATGTAAATCAATTCATAATTATTAATATCTCTTCACTCCTGAGTACAATTTTGCAGAAAACATTTTTTCCACATTGCAGAAGGTAAAAGAAGAGTTATTAATAAAAGCACCTCTCTTAACCTCTTCTGTTAAATTAGATAAATGAGGGGAAATTAAAATCTGTAATAAAATATGAGATTCCAAAACAAAAACTCTGTCAAAGGAAGAAAGCAGTTTTGATACTGAATTAAATGGATCCAGATTAAGCATAGACAACCTATAATTTTCTTTTCTCCAGGATCAGGAAACTGCCCATATAGACCCATCCAATACAACACACTGGTAGGGTTATGTGGATAACTTTGTGGCAATTAGTTTTTAAAAGCTTTGGTGCTTTGCTCTGTTCTAATTTCTGAATAATGCCCTGGCCTGTAATGTTATTCCCTGGACTTCTTGTCCGAGTTATCCTATTGAAGGCAATGGGCTATTTTATATTACACCAAAAAAAAAAAAAAATCTCCCATGTCGCCATATAAACTTACATTTTCTTATTTGCATAGCACAAGCCTTTCTACTTTGCCTGAAGCATATAGAGAGCTTTATAGTTCACTGCGTCTCGCAGCTGTTTGCAGTATTTCAGATCTTCTGTAATACGAATATACAATGTATATTTTACACATTTTATCTTGACTTCGTTGATTAGCATCTCTATACCTTGTCTTACACAGCTCCTACTCCGCAGATGAAGTAAATACTTCCTGTGGGGTGCTTTCTCTATTTGATGGAAATAGAAGATGCTATACATCAGATTAAAGGCTGCTGTGCGTAATGTAAACTAATTAATCTAAACTCCCTCGAATGCAAAAACCAGAAGCACTTTCACAATATGATTCCTCTGAAATTGAGGCAAACATCTGAATTGTACCTTTTTCTTTTTACTGGATATAAAGTGATTCTAAGATCATGTACATGGCTATAGTGCACATGTTTATAGTTACCGGAGTTTCACTCCAAGATACTGGCAGGTCAATGAAAAAGATGCACGTTATCCGGGTTACAAAACTACAACCTGGAGCTCAAGAATTTTGCTCCAGAGTGAAGATGGGGAGTTCCACAGACCTCAGCTGAGATCCAACAGTTTATGGAGTAACCTAAGGCAGCAGACACAGCTGCCTGGAGACATTGTAATGTGTAAATGTTGTGGGCAAAGTTGAATCCTTTTGTCTCCACACAGTGTGCTCAGGGCTGCAAGTCACTGAATCCACCCTTTGGCATTTCTAGGCCTGAGAAACGTACCGGAAGTAACCTGCAACTTATCTATAAAGATCTGGGTATGCTCCAGGCTAGCAAACAGAGAAGACTGGAGGCTCATTCTCTTAAATCTGGCTCATTCTGGCTCTGGAGGCTCATTTTCTTAATATATAACCTTTATACCAAAATCCAGGTTATCAATCTCTAAATATTTTGGACTGCAGAACTTATTCAGTTATCTAATAATCTTGCAATGTACCATGAAACCTTTCATTGTCTTTTAAACTGAAATCTTCATGAGGATTATATGGTTTTATAGATCATGAAGTATCCTGCACAGATGATAACTCATCTAGTTTGGTTCCATGATTTGCACAGTAATAAAAATGCAGACTCCAATGGCTCAGCTTGCTCTCCATTGCACAGATATCCATATTTCTATTGAGAAAGGCAGTCCTAGCCACCAGGCTCTGTATTTTTTGTTCTAAACCAGTAAACTTTGGACTCCCTCAAAATGCTATCATAAAACTGCAAAAATGAGATGTGGAGAAGAGGAAATAAGGTACCTGAGGTAGTTCTGAACAAGCTGGCTCACATATTCCAGAAGCAAAACATAATACAGCATAATACATAATACATAATAAAGCATGAGAAAGCTAATTAACCCCAGCCTGCTTGCAGTCACAAGGCTGGTTGATTCAGAACTCAGAGGAAGCTCAGAAATTGCTCTTATATTATTACAAAGCCCCCAGCAAGAAGAAAAAAGAAGTGCTCAGGTTCTGAGGAGTGGGGTTTTTATGTAAGTATTGTGGGGTATAAAAACTGTAAATCTACTAGAAGAAATATAAATATTCTGTTTCAAAATAATCTTGACAACATGGTGATAACCTGGATTTCAGGGAATGCTACCTGTAAAGTACCACCACAAAAATATTCTACAGAGCTGAAGTAGAATATTAAATTCATTTTTATTCATACCAGAAATAGAGAAGAAGTTAATTATGTATTTCCCAGCGGCAAAGCTAGGAAGTCTGAATTTTTGTATGGATTCCTTTCAGTGATGGTCTGCTCCTTTTTTCACATGAAAGAATAGGTGTTCAGACATCCATTTCACCAGCTTTAACAATGTTTGGCACATGCACTACATCAAAGGTTCATCAGTTAGTTTCTATTTGGTAATGTTCCATAAATGGAAAAAAAAAAAAAAAACAAAAAACAAAAAACAAGCCCTCTTTTCTTTTTTTTTTTTTTCGCTAAGTACTTTCATTTAAATAATTCTGACTCCAAGCGTCATATAGAGACAAGGTAGAGTTTGTTTATCTGCTAAGCGCTTTTTGCTTTAACTGTTTTCTATACACTTCCTTATTGACAACTGTAAAAGTAAACCTCTTCTATTTTTAAACAATATTCTAGCAATTAAAACTAAGTAAACTTAAAGATCCAGAGAACATACTTTATTTAGCTTACATACACAATACCACTGAGATCTCAGTATTGTACTTACTGAATCTCTTTCAATTACTTTTCAATCTCTTTTCAATTATTCAATTAGTGAATTCCACTACTGAAATAATAACATTAGATCATTTCCAGGTATTAAAAATCCCAGCAATTTCATACAACATATCATCTATTTGAATAATTCCTTTGATTATATCTGATTTGGTTCACAAATATATGCCTACTTTGCATAAAACTTTTTTCCATACTCTGGATAAATTTGAGAATGAGAGTTGGAAAAAGTCAATCTCCAGAATTTTCCAGTTCCAGTGGCTGAGATTATTGTCTCTGCTGCAAGTAAAATGTTAACTGCCACATAATTACAGCATATCCCCTCCTTGCTTTATCAAAGAGCACAAAAGGGGACCCAGCTCTCCTCTGATGTCAAGAAAGAAGGTGACATAAAATGGGCAAAAGCAATGAAAGAAGTCTCTATATAGAACATCCAGCATTTTCCAGAGAATGACACTATTACTATTAAGAGGAATTGAGTGTTGGTTGGGTAATTTTTAAAAGTGAGTTTCTGTAGGTGGTCCAGCAAATTAGCAGTGAAGATGCTGAGGATATTGAGGATCCGACTATGATGATGCTTAGGCATTTTGCTAGTACAGTGGCGAATTAGCTTTAACATCTAACATAAGGCATAGCTTAACCACAATCACGTCACTCTTCCACAAAGAGAAAAGCTGGTATATCAGAGTTGCCTGAGTGTACACAACTCTGAGTTGCATCTTTGATACATCTGGATCATTGTCATTAGCCAAATACTCACATTGGATGTCTCTTCTGGATAGCTATTAGATGCTCAGGATAAATTAAACTTAAATAATTAAACCAGTGAGGACCCAATAACAATTGTAAACCCCAATGCTGCCATGGTATAGGCTTGGACAATATAAACAACTGTCGTGATAACACAATATTCTATTTCCATAGGAAGCTAACATTGTCTAATCATAGTAAATAATGATTTCACTTCAGTATTTTTACACAAGCTGTTACACATCATCATTAACCATTAGTACTATCAGTAAGATGGACATGATACTTGGAAATTAATGCCATCATTCCAAAAGACAGATCATTTGTGGATAACAACTCTCAGCATTCTCCTTCTTAGATCTATCCATGATGGCTTGATTTTATTAAACCATGTTTTGATGAAGTCTTTGTTTTATTCTATTTTTCAGAGAAGTCATTTTCATTGTGTCCACTTCTTAAGAAGTGAAAGAGGTGATCTGATGATCCAAATACAGAACCGTCAAGATTCATATAGCAGAATATGAATGCAAGTAGGGAAAGACCATTATGTGTCTCATTTTATTATCTAGTAGAGAAATCTATTAGACCCAAGTTCAGCTGCTGCCTTTGTAGGTACATTTCTCTACTATTTCAACGGGAGGGAAACCAATTACACTGAAAATCATTTTCAGTGCCTTTATTTCTAATCAGTTATAAGAAGACAGAGTACATATTAAATCTGAATAGGCTCATGTAGAAAAATATTAGTATTCCCTGTGCAATTTATTATTTGTATTTGAACAGATACATGTGCTGGACTACTTTGCTTCAGGCTATTCTATTTTTCTCCATTGTTCTATATTCACCCTAGACTATTCAACATAAATAAAGCAGCACCTTCAAACAAAAATAACTTCCTTGGGTATTACTTTCTTACATACTATAGGTAATAATATAATTGAAAGTGGAAAACACACATTAAAAAGTCTCAAGTTTATGCAGTGTATTCTGTGAAAGGTTTCTGAGGGTATTGGTTTTATTCGTCAGTCTGAAAATGTGGGTAATTGATAGTTCATGTATGAATACACAGAATTACATCCTGCATTTTGGCATTGCCTCTATGCACATCTAAAACAGTTCACTATCTGTACTATGAGATGTACTCTCCATACTTGAGAGAATACTGAATTAATCTTACTTACTGTAGTAAACCATTGAACAATGCCTGTGATAAAGACAAGTACCTACAACGAGAGAGTAGCTTGAAAAAGTGTAATGGAGGAAGAAGGAATAGAGAGCAGAATGTTTTTGAAGCCTAAAAGAAAAAAAAAAAATAGTCTGGTAACAAAACCTGTGAAATAATTGATTAAGATCATGGGAGAATTCACAGAGCAGGAGCAGACTGTAGAGAAGCAAAGCTGCCCTTTTCAGATCAGGGGACCACGTAAAGTCTAGTACAAGAGAACTGGTCACAGAAAATTAATGTTTTCGAAAGAGAAAATGAGTGTCTAAAGTTATACCTAAAATCTTTTAAAGCATGAAAGGAAGCACTTTGTTACAAATGAGTAAAATTATAAAAGTTGTGATATTAATTTAGGAATGGGTGAATTGGACAAGCTTCATTTAACAAACTCTAAATAATGTGTTTGCATTTCAAGGTGATGTCTGTGTAATATACACAAACTCAAGATGTCATGTTAATGAAGATCAGTATTGGGAAAATACAACCAAATGTGGGAGTTACAAATCTATGAGCATGGTAATATTTGTAATTCCTAAAGGACTCTGATACTGAAGCTGTAATAAATTATGTTTTAATTGTCTTTGGAAATTGTGATTCTTTATGTTTTGTATTCAAATCTATGTGAATCTAAATCTGTAACAGCAGCTCTCAAACTGAGAAGTGTAATTTAATTTTTAAAGTTATTTTCTTCCATGGGGAAACGTTTTCTGCCTTAATCTAGACCGGCACTGCATTTGAAGAGATTTGCAATGAATTATAACCTTTAAATAGATATCATGGTGCATTAACAGCATTGTACATGGAGCATTCACAATTCTTCATAAATGTATCTCTATTTAAAAGCTGGATTTATGTTGACAGCATCAATTACATATAATTTTTACAGACTTTGTGGTTTGCTTAAAAGTGATCTCTAAAAATCAAGAAGCAACATAAAATAACATCTAATTAGAACTGTTACCCCAATCCAGGACATTTATAGGTGTGGCAATTAAAGTCAGCAAAGTATTACTCTTACTTAAGTACCCCTCAAAGAGCCATTCAATTTCAAACTCAGATTGCAAAAAAGTTGTCTCAGCAGTTGATGAGCCATTTGGTAACTAATAAGGGTAAGGTCCCAAACCACACAATTAGCGTCGTGGAGCTCAGTTTGTATCGTTCTTTCAGACTGCAGTTGTAGATCAAATACAAGAAACTTGCTGGTTTTCTTAAGAACCTGCAAACCATTTTCTAGGATGAAGTAGTGGCCAGATAAGCTGTAGCAATGAAGGGAATATATTTCTTAATATCACATGCAGAGAGAAAATTACCCATGATTATCCAGCTGAACAAAAGGATGAACTATAAACCACATATATGCTGGACTTTCTTTTTTGTTTATCTTTTTTATCTACTAACACAGATTACACTGAATCTTAGTATCTTAAAATAAGTAAAATATGGTCCTCTGTGTTCATCTCTGATGGAATACTGGCACAAAGTTGTTACCGCGGATGCATCCATCACTGTTCAACACTATTTAAGTAAATTAGATTTGGGGTTTAAAGAGCTTAATCTGCTAGCTAAACCATGGCAATAACATTGCTGAATGTTTTAAATAATTAATATGGAGGAGAGGAGACCACCAAGGAGGGGAACCACTAAGTCCTTGAAAATACAATGAAAAAAAACACAAGTCCTGTTTTAATGATACAACTTAGCTATTTATTTCATGTGAAGAGGGTTATTTCTTTCTAATAAGTTCCTGGCCTCGATGCCCTTTAGACCAGATTGAAATTGTACTAGGGTGATGGGAAAAAATGAAACAGGGTGAAATTCTGGTAAAACTGCATCTGATTCAGTAGTTTTTAAAACAAAAGACACACCAAAAGGGAAAAGTACAAATGGCAAAGAATAAAACGTCATCTTGTGATGGAAAAAATAGAGATGACCCACAACTGTATGAACAATTTATCACCAAGTTTTGTGAAATAAAAGGCTAGCAGATGGTTTAAAGAAAGAAGGTGTTACCTCAGGTGGTCTCTGAGCACTCAGGGTGGCAGGAGGCCCTGAGAGGAGGGAAGGACAAGGCTGCGGCAAAGGAAGCTGAGCTTTCCCCAGTGAATCCAAGGGATTTCAGTCTGGATGAATGACTAGATCACCTAGGTGGGTCCACTGAATGAATGGGCTAGTTGTGTAAATGATCTCCCTGAATTAATCAAAACCATGCGAATGTCTGGCTCAGCCATGAAAATGGGCATGGGGACATGAAACATAAGGCTCTAGGGTGGGACTACGGTCACAGAGGTGGTGGCTAAACCACAATATCCTTCAACTGCACTCAAAAACACTAAAAACAAACATCCCCCAGACATTATGCCCAGGGAATGCAGTTTTCTGGCAGAAATGTTTGGCCAAAGGATTAATGAGCTGGCATGGGCTACCTCCAGCTCCTGTATCACACGAGGAGTAGCAGAGGTAAGACACAACATGCAAAGCCATTGAAACCTGCAGGGAAGCAGCTTGGCCACAACCATTATTTCTACAAGATGTGATGGGAAAAGAGTCTGTGAGAAAAGCCCTGCCAAAACAAACAGCAGACTGATGCCTTTTTTCTCAAACAATGGTACAGCCCATGTCAAAAGGACAACACTTTGATGATTTCTTCAGGAAACTTGGCAAGTAGTGAAGTATAATCTAGTGGTCCCTCAAAGTAAGGACCAGAATGCTAGAAATATATTGTTAAAGAAATAGGAATAGTTGGGGTAGAGAGAGTGTGTACCCCAAACAAGCTGCATTGCAGGTTTAAACCAATGGTTTGCTATTTGTAATGAAAAAGCAAGTTTTATAATGGATCCCGCTAACAACAAAGAAGTGCAAACAGTGTGCTTCAATATACAAAGGACTTCCAATCTCAAAGTAATAGGACATTAGATCAGTAGAATGGACTTCTAAAATAATAGCTGCAACAGAGTGAATCTGTTAATATCTACCGGACAGGAGTTGGAAATTCACTAAATAAGTAACAAACCCTATGGTAATTCCTATTCATAATGGATTCATGTCAGTAGCTGCATACATTGCTATTAAAATAGAGGTAAACCCTACAGAAGTACTAGAGATGATGCAAACATTCAACTGGGGACTGATCTGGGTGACTGCTTCATACAGCAAAAAAGAGTATGGAATGCTATAGACACTGAAGGAAGTAATTTAATAAAAACTGAGGTTTGGATTATGTCCAATAGATGGTCTCCTTCTCTTGAAGGAAAATGTAATGCTACATGATCACCATGGGAACACTGAAATGTGGAACATATATATGAAACCTGTTTCTAGTAGGTTCTGTACTTTCATTAGGATTTAATGTGTTGATACACCACTCTGCTAAATCAAAATCCCACGTAATGTCAAGTAACTTTGAATGACTAACTTTGGTATTAAACAATAAAGCCTCTATGTGTGGAATATTTAAAAGAGCCTGGGCAGAAAGTATTTGACTCTGATATAAGGTAGGAAAGAAAGACAAAGATCACCTAATACTGATTGTTACAGAATTATACTCTCAGTTTCTAGATAAAGACGAAACTCCAAAGGGTGATGAAGTATACCTTTGTGACTTGTTCTATGTAACTTTTCAAAATGATGATGATGATGATGGTGAACTAATGCCACAGTAGATTCCAATCTTTTAGAATTGAATGCAGATAGAAGTCAAGATAATAAATCCTACTTCAAGTTTGGTTTACTTGGTACCAGTGCCAAATTATGATGTCTCATTTGGTCTTTAATTACTCTCCAAAATGAAATGATGGTGGAATCGCCTTCCTCTCATTACTCATATACCACAGGAGACCAGCACTCATCTTGCTTACCAGACAACAGCTCTGTGTGGGGTTTATATTCTAACAGATTTTTTCAGTCTTTCCTCTCTAATTAGCCTTTCCTGGTTCTTCAAGAAAATTTCGTATAGTATGCCAAATTCAGCTGTCATTATTTTGAACAACTTGTTCAAAAGATTGCATGTTGGAAAAATAATAAATATGTTCTCAGCCGTATGACAGCTCTGAAAGAAAAACTGTCTTGGAAAAATAAAAATTAGATACAGTTTAAATGTACTCAAAGATTGACTGTCTTTATGGTGTTTTATGTATGTATGACTAGACTCAATTATATTTATCAATAAAACATGGAAGGAAACTTTAATTTATCTCTTTACTATTACAGATAAATTTCATTAGTGGCAACTGCCTTTCCATTTCAGCATGAAAATGTAGAGGATGTTTCATTTATCTTACTGATTAGCACTGCTAATAAGACGCTGTGGATGAAGATGCCCATTTATAAGAAAAAGAGAGGATCTTTGTGAATCACTTTACAGAAAAGTCCCTAAAAACATTCCCTACTGTGTGTCTGTTTATTTTTATTTATGGAATATAAATACAGGTTTCAGTAGAACTGATGTGCCTGATCAGTGTCATAAAAAAAACACTGAAGATGGAAATTAACGGTGTGCAAAGCAGGGCTCCATACTGACAGGAGCCCTTGTGGAAATCTGAATTTGAGAGTTCTCTTAAAAGATTCAGTGTAAAGGTTTTCTCATCCCTCTCACATAGCCATCTGGGATTCCTACCCTCATCACAGGATCTTCTGCATAAAAGATTTATTGAACTGCAGAAAAATGGAAGAGTGCAGAAGGCTACAGTAGTTAACAAGTTACTTTAGCAGCGACGGTGAAAAGCAAGCATTTACCTTGTTTAAACATTGACTGGTAAGGATTAATCATTTATAAAGATCGCAAGGTCAGTATCAACTATGTGAAACACTAGAACAACCACAGATTCTCCTGCTGACATTTATTTCTTAGCACATGTAAATAACACCTAAAACAATTCAAAAAGTGCAGCATTTGAAGGGCAATATACTGTTTTCAAAACACTATTTTTCAAATCCTTTAAAGTAAACTCATTAAAAGAACAAGTTCAGTTTCGTATAATTCATTTATCATTTTAATGGCAGAATTTGAATGGAATTCTTAAAACCATGTAAACTCAGAGAACAAAATCAATACCATAGTGGCAAGTCCACAGTCATATGTGAGACAAAGCACGTAACAGAGAGAGTCCTCAAAGAGTAATACACTGTTTTGAAAAGTAATATACTCATCCTGTAATCCATCCCCAAATCAAATCATATCAAATCAAATCCCATGAAATTTGTACCCTTAGATACATGCCTTAGGTGGCATTCAGACAGCGGATGGTTTATTTTTTGCATGAAAATGGGGGCTATAATTCTTGAAGAGTGATCTTGAGAATGTTGAAGATGGACTCTGAAACCTTCTAAAAATAGTAAAATCAAGAAACCACATAGTAGCAAAACAAATAACAAAGGTCATAGTATATGGTCTATTCATTATTACTACATATATGTCCCAAAGATGGGGAGATAGGAATTTCCTAGAGAAATTACATCGGCCTTTAAAGAAAGTATATGTTCAAACATGGGGGGGAGCGGGATACTTACTGCTAGAAGCCTAAATCTTATTCCACCCCAAAGTTGCCTCAGTGTAGCTAAAGGTAATTCTCAAACTATTCAGTAATTTCAAAGTTTTTCATGAATAATTATAACTCAGGCATTTCAGGTTAGTTTTTAACTCCTTAGAGTTTGGGGGTGGGGAGGACACGGAGTACACAGAGTACAGGGAGTATGAAGACTCCTTTTCAACAAGGACTCCCATGCAAAAGATATGGGGTAATGGGCACAAGTTACTCCTGTGAGCATTACAACTGGACCCAAGAGGAAAATTTTTCATTATGAGAAAAATCAGTCATTGGAATCATCTCCTCAGGGAAGTGGTGGACACCCCAACACTGGACAGTGGACAGAGTGCTTTTCCTCTATATCATAGTTATTATCAGAGATTGCAATTTTAAATATAAACATCCATATGAGTGTGTGTGCACGCACGCATGCCTTGGAGGTACTTAAGCAATATTACTGCCATTCTAGAGACTATAAAATGAAGTGCAGAGATTCTTAAACCAAAATGCCCAAGAACTGCCCAAAAACTTTCCCTAACTCAGAAGTAAGAGGTGAGCATTTCCACTTCTTTGACAATCAATATGAAAGTTCCACATACTTTACAACTTGTAGAAAACATCACTCAAACTACCATATTTTCAGAAGTCAATGCTAGAATTGTTTCTGCAATTTGTCAGGACTCAGATTGGCCTTCTACCAAAATTATAGCAGTGCAATGTAGCTTTAAAGATACTAAAAGGTATATCAGTTCTGTAACTCCACTGAACTCATGGATAACCTTTAACCTGTTCTGTGTTTTATAGTTTCTCTTCCTCATTCCGCTTTCCCTGTAATCTAACACTACTAGACTAAAATTACCATTAAACATTAAAGATATCAAAAATCTTTTATAGATCTAATTCAGCAGCATACAGGAGAGGATTTGTAAGCAAAAACATATCCTAGGTAAGCATTTGAGAAGGTGTAGCTGTACATGCTTTCTCCAGACAACACCATACATGTCTCAGGGTGCCTCTCTCCTGAGAGATCAGCACTTCTCATGCACTCATGTCTTCTAGTCCCAGTCAAGTTTCACAAGTTCAATGTCCTGAAAGTTAAATCCTCAGAGGGACGTCTCACAGTACATCTAATGCGTACAGACAAGCTTGAATTCATCACAGGGCACAGAAGCAACATGTCCAGAAGGAAAGGAAAGATGGCACAATGCAGTCAAGTAAATGTAGGAATCACTATGGGGATGTAATCATATCCGTGCCTACATACATAAACCTCTATATTTAAATACATATATATGTATCTCATTCAGAATTTTAGCTATACATTCTTTTCGGTGGTTTTGATTGATTGGCATAACCATCCCTAATTCAAGTGCTAAATATTCACAGTTTCATTTCTGTAATACACTGAATCTTGTTCACTATATATGGAATTAAGGTCTAAACATATGTTCATAAATTCCACATTTCAGAGTTGTTCAATATCACAGAATCTAAATTTCTTACTAAAGCAGGTAAAAAGCCTAAAGAAGACAGAAAGATCTTCCCCCTGAGTACAGAAAGCTCTGGTTTAGACTTGGAGTGAGCTTTCAGCCCCTCACAGTCAACAGTCACACGCTACTGCTACTTGCAGTCAGCTACACTGCACTGCAAGCTCTCTCCCAGATATCCTTCATTTTTAATTTCACATCTATTTTCTTCCAATTATTCTACTTTCCTTCCTGGACAGTAAAAGCGGAATTTTTCCTCCTATCTATGCCCTGCTGTTCTTTATTAGACTAAGGAACAAATGAGACTTCCAAAACGAAAGGGCTCTGTTCACTATGATAACAAATATTCAGGATTTCTTTAAACATAATTACTGGGACACACTGCAGGTAGAGCTCACCATCATATTAAGTCATAAGTTAATTTTGAAGTATGCGCAACACTATCAAAGAAATAACCTTTTCAGATTAAAATGCCATCAAAAATGCTTCCAAGATAACTTTCTCCAGGCAGTTTCAATATCCTTGACTTTCCTAATAATCACCTTTTTCTTCGCCTCTGAAATTATACATCCCCTTAAAATAAGCACAAAATCTAGCTGACCGGTACTAACTATGTTTGAAATATACCTGAAAATTATAAGTCATTTTAACAAAGAAATTACTTTTAACAGAGCTTTGTATGCAAGTGACTTTTAAATGTGCATAACATGCACCAAGGAAAATCTAAAAGAGATTAGCAACACATGAGAGATGAAGTAAGTAGCTAGCAAACTAATTATATAAGGATAAAAACTGTGTGTGATTTAAGCTGTAGCCTTGAGCTCATACTGTACCTGAGAGCTGCTTTCCTAGTTATTTTATCAGAGATTAACTTAACTCCTCATAACTTAAATTCACATAACCCAAGAGAGGTTCCTTTCTCATATGCACCATGTTTACTAATATCCTCATACATTGGTTCGAACACAGACATTACACAAGAAACTCTGCCTACAAACATGCTCCTAGTAGTTAAAGCTGTGCTCTACTGAATGTTGAATACAGCATTTTCCTTAAAGAAATGATCGAAATGCTAGGGAAGTGAAAGCCTCTGTGCTGGAGAGGAGATGATTACTGAGAAGAGCTTGCAACTTGTTCTGATAACATCAGCTCATCACAACTGGACCTGTTCCTGAAAGAAGTGTATGTTTTCTAATACCTCTTTGTGAATTCCTCTCTCTGATGCATCTTTTCTCTTTTTGGTCTCCAACACTCATTTACCAGAAAAACTTACTTATTCTCATTGACTAATATCAACATTTTCATCTGAAGAAAGCTGGCAAGTCCCATTACAATAAGCAGAAGAGTTTTTCAGTCTGCAATAATATTAGCATAGTTTGTGGACTATAAGAGCAATTTAGATTATCATCCTGTTCTAAAAACCAGTAGTAAAACCACATCAGTATGAGAAAAGTAGACACCAAAGCAGAGCTTCTGTGGTTGACTCAAAACCAGAGACTGCTATTGTAAAGAGTGTTAGATATTAACAGTTTACAGATTTTGTAAACATACAGCAGTGAATCTGCCAAGAGAGCGAGCTTACATTAAAGGCTGGTACCAATGTGCTTTGGCCATGAAAAGTAGCTTCCTTAAAAGAAGGTAAATCAAATATGGCAACTTTGGGGGGTTCAAGAAGGTATATTCCTCTGTGTAAATACGGTGAAATAGACAATTTTCTAGGGACAGAAGGCTCATCATGGACTTCAGCACCAGAAAAGATAAACCTCGCTTGCACTCTAGCAGGTTTATATTTTATTTATCAGTTATGCGAATGTCTCCCATCAGTGCTGCTGGAGCCACAGATAAAATGTCTCTACCGCCCCAGGGCTATAGTAACTGCAGCTTTTGCATAGTCCAGGAAGAAGAAAGAGGCCAAGAACAGATTACCACAGAACTGCTATCCATGAAATACATCACTTTTTCCTTCAATAATTTGTACCTTGTCCTGACAAAAATATCTAGTGATCACTCATCTGGTTCTCAGTTATAGACACAGCCTCCAAATCACACAATAGTAATAAACTCCTGGAAACACTAAAATTGAACTGTAAATGATTGGATAAAATGGACAATGCATTAAGTCATTACTAAATCAGGTGCATGAATAAAGAAGAGTTCTGAAGATTTCTTTTTATTTATTAAGTGAGCCATCATGTGATTTCCACGTGCCGTACCATCCCTTTTAATTTCCCCTATTTCACACCATCTCACAGAATTTCTCATAGATTTACTCCAGATCAGATACAGTCATATCAGGTACAGTCAGATCAGATCAGTACCTGACAGACAAAGAAGGATGCCAAACACCTCCCTAGCCATACTCCATGCTTTGTGTAATGGCCTTTTGGTAAGACTCTACAGATAAGGTGTGTTCTCTGTCACTGAGGCATCACAGTAAAATGCATCTAGCTGAAGAAAGGAGGCAGAGGAGAAGCTTCAGCCTCCTTCCCCACGCCTACTGTATATCTTCCTGTCTGTGATGGCTTGACTTCGCGAACGAAGATTTTGGGAAGGGCTTTACCCACACTTACTACAAGCGCGCTGATGAC
>JANHGB010029424.1:0-15590 GCA_026283785.1 Coracopsis vasa
AAGGGAATGCAAACCCTGCTGTGAATAGAGCTGGAGCTCAGCTAAGCCCTTGGAGTGGTAATGGGGACTGCGTCCCCATGCCCAGGTGATGGGTGCGGGGCAGAGAAGCAGCGGGCCCCTTGAACAGGCTTGCTCGGTCCCTGTCCGCCTTTGTCCGGCACTGCACGTTTCGCAGGGGACATCCTTGTCTCACTTGCCTTTGGTCACAGAGTTGATGGAGCTCCCTGGGCGGTGGCCGGGGTCCATTACTGGGCCACAGCTCAGCCGGCCCACCCAGGAGCCCCGCTGCACGGGCTCCCTGAATGGCTTCACTGGTGGCCCATTCAAATGCACTAATGTCAGAAAAAAAGGTTGAATGGCAGAGCCAATGTACACCATTGCTCAGGCAAAGTGACTGCAGCCTCCAACAAAGCCTCCCCTGTGGCGATGTTAAGCAGAGTTATCAATAGTGCTAAGGCAGAGCAAGAACTAATGCTCCAATCATGTCATCAACAGGTGGCACAGATGCAGCCACTTCAATACAGAAATCACAGGGCAACATTTCCTGGTAATTCTATCCTCTTTCCAGCGCCAACCTACAGAAAAATGTGCAGATGTCATGTGGATCTCTTGTAGTGTGTCAGACCCCCTTGAACCGAGCTCCAAAGGACTTTTTTGTTTCCCTTTTCTTTTACTATTCACACCAACTGTAGCCAATGTTAAAGTCTCATTTTGTGGGAAGAAGAAAACTTAGTTTTTAAGGTACACATAAATAATTTCTTTTACTTTCTCTGAGCTGCGTGAATGGACCTTGTGAGCAAGAAAGGAAACTCTTTCAGCATTCACAACAGTACAGGACACATGATTACACCATTTCATTAATTCTTAGAGGGCACAGTAATTTATTTTGATTTATTTCAAAAAGTAAATTAAATGAAAATATGGTTGAACTCACATCCACTATTAACATTAACATCTTTTCTTCTCACTGGACTACAGTGTTCACCTCTAATGTTTTGGGAAAAAAACTCAGGGCACAATAAAAACAGGGCTCCTAACAATTCTGAATGCAACATCTATACAAAGTGAATTTGCAAAGCACATCAGAGGCAAAGAACTGCCACAGTTTCTGCTCTAATTAACAACTCATATCTTGGATTAGCAATGGATTCCCATTGAGGTGCTCATAGTAGGTGGCTAATGTGCAGTGGAAACGAAGTAACTATCTCCACAAAATACGTTACATCTGAACAAGGCAGACACCTTTCTCTGTTAGGCCTGAAGACTTGCATTCATTTTCAAATTGTTCATATGAGACAGAAGGTGAGAAAACAAAAACCACTAAAGAAAATTGCCCTGGCGAGGGAAATTCCAGCACTTAAGGGGGCTGAGATAGGACTCCTTCCAAAAGTGTTCCCACAACTACAGGCCATGGATGCAGACCAGTCACCAGAAAGCTTTCCCCAACTCTGTAGCTAACCTGAAATCAAACCTCATGACTGCCAACTCACACAAAGAAGCAGAATAAACCACACCAATATTCTAGGTCTTTATGCTGCAGGGAATGGGTTAAATACAATTCCCAAATGATTTTTGGAAGAGAACTGAGTACAGCACTACAAAGGCGAGAGGGAAAATTCACTAGCAGTCCAACCTTGGAGAAAAATAAACTCTCTTATTTGGACTTTGCTTCTTGTTTGAATCCCCTGCTTACCAGCAGGGGACACCTTCCACTTTATACAGACAGGTGAGAAACTGGGGGCCAGAAACATGAACTAGGCAATAATCAGTCCCGCAAAAGCAACAGATTTCACATTCCTCCACTTCAACGCAAACGAAAGCCACTATAATAAAAGAATTGATAAAGACAGCTATGATTAATGATATACAGGTGTTTTCTTTAACCCATTGCCATCATGTGGACTGGTACTCAGATTTAGTGCCAGAAGATGGATTTTTTTCCCAAGCTACTGTAACTCTTTTTCCAAATTCATTACATACAGAATTCATGATATCAACACAGACACTGAACTAAGATTTTAGTTTACTTATATGTTTAATGGTCTGAATACAATTTGCGTTATTTATCAATGGGTTCTTCACTCATACATAATTAACCTACCCCAAATTCAGGTTGATAACATAGAAAATAATGATACAGAGTAGTAACATTTTCAAATAATCATTAGATCAACCTCACTGTGGGATATAAGATTATTTGATAAAAGCAATAGGACAGCTCCATTGAAGAGAGAGGTCTTGTTCTAAATTGTATAAAAATATGGAGATATTGTTATAAGAAATAAATAAGCCCTTTATAGACATCTATCCATTTACATCAGGTTTTCCATGACCCTTTCCATGAAACTTTATGCATGTCTGTTTTCTTTCTCTGAACTTTTGAAAGATGGAAGGAAACGCCAGAGGATATCCTGATAAAATAAATATGTTCCCTAGTACCCAATTGTTTATTAATTGTTACTACTTGTTTCCATTTCACATCCAGAACACAAAAGTTACAGAAATTTTAACATAAATCTTGTCTAAAAGGTGTAATCCACAGACTTCAGGAACCCCCTAAGCTGTGTTCATCTTCATTACACATTTTGGAATAACTTTCACTATAGTTAGAACTTGTCAGAGATTTGTTATTCAGAAAAAACAATGTGATTTTTTTTTCCATGCTTTGACCTCAAATGCTGCTATGCAATTCCAAAAGCGTATCCTAAGAGATTCTACCAGAATAACACCAGGAGAAACTTTTTCAAACTAATTTGCCCCAAAGAAAACTGCTTTTAGTTAGCACAGAATCACCTGCTTTTCATTATTTCCTCTTTCTTTTACTCCATATGCCTGTAACTGTAAAGGCTCAGCAGATCTCCATGGAACTTTAAAATCATGAAGCGGGAAAGAAACTCCTGCTGCTTTGTATGACTTAGTCTTCGATGCCTTTATAAATGCGCTCTAAACCACAAACTGCAGCAATTTCACAGCTGGCCTCTCCTTCCCATGTCTCAAATTCTCCACATCTGAAAGTTGCTCTTTCATGTTGCTGCCCTACTTGGCTGGCAAATGAGGAACCTGCTGCCTCTCCCAGAGGAACGAGCAGCAGGCTTCAGTGCCTAGCTGGCACAGCGACTCTTTTGGTCTTAAAGCACATGCCGAAGTGTTCTACAGGATAACATTTTTTAAAAAAATAATAATAATTCTGAATATAAAAGATCTTCCTAAAAATCGCAACCAGTGGCTTTTACTTGCCTTTCAAAACCTTAGGATTTACAATGTTAATTGCTTCTATTTCATCCAGGTCTTCTGACTGTGTTGTGTGGTAACAGAACACGTAGTGAGAACTGAAAGGTCACACATGTAAGGCCTCGCCCCTACAAACATGCTTAACAGACATGCCTGTTTACACTCAGAGGAATAAATCATTTAACTAAAGCAGTCTTTGGCTAAAACAATTTTTTCTTATACTTTTTCGTATATTTTTAATATATCCAAATATAGAACAGGATCATTTTCTGAAATAATGGTTGGTACCATGAACAGATGGGGAAAAAAAGATCAGGATTTATTTTTCTCTAATGAAAAAACAAAGAATATCTGTGTTTAACTTATCACAGCTGGCTTAAAAATGGCTCCATTTCAAATAGGAAGTAGCAGCTTCAGCTCTCCATAGTGTAATATTTATCACTGTGTAATAAAAAGTTCTGCGCCTTACAAATCCTATAATAGGCAGGTCAACCACTTAATATCGTGTCACTCCTATAATCATACACAGCACTTGAGCTTTACATAGATCTCAGACAGTGTCACTTCAAAAGAGATCAGAACAAAAGCAGTAAGAGAAAATGTTCCCTTTCTTTAATGCAAATGGACTTCTTTTTATTTAGAGACATGTTTTCAAAAGCCTTCATATTATGTTCAGAAAGTTGAATTATGGCTACCTGATTCAAACATCTTTATAATTGTCTGACAATTTAAAAATTAAACTCAAAGAGATTGCTCATGTGTTAAAAATGGTAACTAGTATCCCCACTAAAACAACCTACGTTAGAACATTTGAGGTAACAGAGATCATTTCCATTTGGTTCTATTTGCAGGCAGTCGGCATGCCATAAGGATTCACAGTTAGCCCACTTGTTATGGGCATTTGGCAATGCAATAATCTGGTTTTACTACATCTGTATTCAAGGAGCAGAAGGGTGAGGAGGAGGAAGAAAAAAAGAAAAGAAAAGAAAAAAAAAACCAGAAAAAAGAAAAAATCACCAACTGTAAATCAGTTGTCTCCAACTTTACAGTGTCTGGAGAGCAGGAGTTTCTGGCACTGCAGGAGATATAGTTTTGTTGTATACTTGGAGGAAGATGCAGTTCTCCCACGAAACTGTGATTCTTAAAACCTTAAAGGATGTTTCTGAGATTTCTACAGTGGCATACAGATATGTTAGGTGGAACAGATTTCAATAAAGACTATAGGATTTTTAGGCTAAAGGAAAGAACTATTCATAAACAACTAAATGGGCTATGTAACATAGCTTATGCATCAGCACAAATCATTGTATCAGTAATTAGAGGCATACAATCACATCTAAATCTAAAGATCAGCTGCAAGGGCAGACAATTCAATGTTCCTGCTACTGCTAAGAAAAGCTTGATATCTAATGCTGGAACCATGGTGGAAATGAAGGAATCCAGAAGTACATATGTTCATTTCCATGGAAATGCTTTGCATTTGCTTGCTGCTTCAAAGATTACTGGCCTAAGGATTCTTCTTGAAACTGCTTATGAAACGGCAACATTTAAGTCATCTGGATGCTGCACTTCAGGGCATGTCATGTGAAGTTATTCAGGTGAACGATGACTTGTAGTACTTTGTGCTCATCAGACCTCCAGATTTTCAGAGTGCTTTCTAAAAATCAGGCCCTAAGAAGTACTCAGATTGAGCATTCCAAAGTTAGTTAGCATATAGATCATAACCAAACTGTGAAAACCTCATTCAAATCCTATCCCTGCCTTGTTTTTAAAATGTTACCATGTTCCTATAACCAAAGTATCTCTGTACTTCAAACAGCCCTGTTCTGTGGGGAAGAGAAGAACTATCTCCCATCTGCAACTGCTGGGAAAGCAAGGTGATGATAACATATCTTGCCCAACACATGAGTAAAAGCCAGGCAAGGAAAAGAATGAAATCCAGCATACCCCTCTACCCTTCTTCAAGCTAAACTAATGCCCTGAGTTCCTTTATATTATATGCCTTCTTTAATGATTTCTGAATTTCTTTATGCAGTTCTCCAAAGATGTAATCTGATTGCAGAGTTTCTGTTCAAACTTTCTTGTGATAACTGCAGTGAAGCCTTGATATCATTGTTTAAATTTATCCATCTGAAAGCTTCAGCTAAATGTTATTATCCTGACAAGAGTTTTTCTAGATGGGGTTGATGAAATTAACTGAAGAAGAGAGACACAAATGAAGATTTTAATCAAGATTAATACCTGCTTTGTTAAGGGTTGACAAGGTGTATGAACATAATGATGTTGTCATCTATTAAATCTTTTGATCCTAAAAAAAGAACCAAGGCTTCAGCCCTGCCTCTGTTTTGATGAGTGTAAGAGGGCTTTAATTTGGTGGAGTAAGCAGAGTGTTTCTCAACATTTCTGCCCAGACAGGAGACAAAAATCTGCTTTCACAATCCCTGGATACTCTGCAGAGACCCTGCAGAAACAAGCACTTGCATGTAGGGTCTGTGTTGCTGGAATAAGTTGAGTCCCTGAATGAATGCTTATTAATAGAAGATGGGGGGAAAGTCTGCGTACTCCAATCAGGGTCCAGTGTCAAGGAGGAGCAACTGTTAAGTCAAGATCTTAAAGTACAATCTACAGGTCTGTCTAGATCATTTCCATCCCTCGTAACTGATAAATAAATTCAATGATCCCTCCCTGAGCTTGATGCTGATAATTCCTTCCTACCGATATCTCCTGCTTGAGCAAGGTGTCCTCTTTCTTTATACATAAGATACCTGCCTCTACTCTCCCTACAGCATCTTGCCACCTCCCTATTTCTACATGGCATATCCAGTTGTCAGCTCAAAAGCCAATGTCAGTCTGTACACAGCAGGGGATAAGGGAAATAATTTGAGGATTGAAACAAAGCAAAGAGTTGAGAAGAAAAAGCTCAGGCACAAAGGAAGAATTAAGAATGATTTGGAAGATTGTTGATTTTGCTTTCCGAACACATCCAGTTGCTGACTTCAAAATGTCAATACAAACTCTTCCTATACTGCAGCCTTTAGGCTCTCTGTCTTCAAGTTAAAGAACAGACACACAGCCCTCCGCTGACAAACAGCTAATGGGAGATACTTTGGCAGAGAAAAATGGAAAGGGGCAGCTGAGGTCAGAGGTGTAACAGCTTTTATTTGGTTTATGTGGCAAGGTTTTGGTAGTGAGAGGGCTGCAAAGGTGGCTTCTGCGAGGAGGTGCAAGAAGCTGCTCCCATGTGAGACGGAGCCTGTTGCAAGACAGAACTATCTCTGGCCAAAGCTGAGTCCGTCAGTGATGTTGGTAGTGTCTCTTTCATAACATATTTAAGAAAAGATAAAACAAAGCTGCACAACAGCAGCTGGAAGAGAGTAATAAGAATATGCAAAACTATGCAGACACCAAGGTCAGTGAAGAAGCTATGGCTGGAGAAAGACTTTTCTTACAGTTGACCTGCTTCATCAGGTTTCAGATTCATATAGCTTATCCCTTCTTCCTCAGATGTTTCCACTCTCTTTGTGATGTCAACCCAGCCATGGTGTAGCCATATTTTAATGCAGGCATAAAAAGCCTTGGAAAGAAAATAGAGGAAGGGGAACAGGACTGACTGAGTAGCTGCCAGCAAGACCATTCACTACAAGCTATGAATGTTTCTGAGGGTCACGAGGAAGGACTGAGGTCTTCAGTCCTTTTCTGTCTGTCCCTCACAACCATGTGAATTACTGAGCAGAAACTGCATTCAGGTCACAGCAAGACAGTGAATTGCATTTGTGGAATTTAAAAGTATATTCAGCCTCTCTGCAGCACTGCAGGCATTTGCTTTTTGTAGGTTTGCGTAGGAACTCAGCACTAAAGTAGCTAACCCCAAATGGGTGGGGAAGCATTACATGAACATAAACACAAGTCACTGCGTGCCCCTCTGTCCCAGGGTTTATAAAAAAAAAGCATTAACACTACTTTTTAATCTTCAAAAAGAAATTTTTTGTCAATCCCCACCATTAATGGACACATTTTTTCTTCTACAGCATTTTTGAGCAATGGCTGAGAAGACACAGGCCCATGCTAGAAGTTTACCCAGCAGCCAACGCACCCATTGGGCACAATCGAGAAAACTACATGGTTCCTTTTATCCCCCTTTACAGAAATGGAGAATTCTTTAAATCTTCAAGAGAGCTGGGGTATGACTATGAGTACCTGCAAGAACCAGGTAATGTTACTGTTTGGGTAAATGTCATACTTGTTGTCCATAACCTTGAATATGTCTGTAAAATGAGAAGATATTAAGAAATCTTTCTATTCCAGTTTTATCTTGAATACAGTCCGAAATTGTACCTGCTGATTTTCACATTTCTGGTCTGATATAGTCAACGTGGTGCCATTAGAAAAGTTCCAACCAAAAATCACTCGCCAACATCCATGTTATGTATCCTAGCCTATTAGCAGAATCTGGTCCAAATGGTCAGCTTGTGATCAGAACTGGGGGGGAAAAGTGCCCTTAAATACTCAGAGTAAAATACACCAAAGACCAACACAAACTCTGTGCAGCACTTAAAACAGTGATCCATTGACTTTGCTCTTGCCCTATGGTTATTTATATGAACACAACTTCATAATTCATAATGCTAATTTCATTAAATCAAAATGAAATTTTCACTGTTTAGTTATGGGTTTGACTTGCATTGCTGTTCAGAGGTAGTTTTGTCCTGGACATCTTGGCCATCTTCAGGCACAGGGAGGACAAGAGGCCCTCGGGGCTGTAGCTCATTCAGAACCTTAGGTAAACCAGGTCTCATACACATGGTCGTGGACCTCAAAGTTTCTCTTGAGTTGTACCAGTTTCCTTATTGTTTAAGGGAAGGGTTAAATTCTGTTAAAGATAAAATGTTGCCTGGAACTGAGGATTGCTCAGATACTTTGGCCTGGTCCTTTCTAAAACTGTACCATTGGAATGATGGTATGTGTCATTGGAACGATCAGACATGTCTCTTAATTCAACACAAGGTTCAACTTAGTTTGAACATTTAGTTCAAAACTTAGTTTATCTGTAAGTTCAACATTGCCAAAAGCTACCCTGAATGGGATACCTGTGGGATGCAGCTATCCTTGAAAAGCATTGGCAAGTGAAAAGGTAGATTACTGGGCATGTTCGCTTTCCTGTTTGAGGCAGAAACATTTTGTGAACATGTCTCTTCAGTTAAAAGGCAATTAAGAGCTGAGAGTCCAATAGCTATATTGCAAAAGCATCAGGTACATTTTAGCAGTGCTAGCATTCTCATAGCTTCCTTTTTGTCTTTATCAGAACAGTATCAGTTCTCAGGGCATCCCTGCTTTTCTGACAGTTTGCATAGTAATGGGGGTGTATGCTTTCTGCATACTTGAAAAACAGTCCAATCATGCATTTATCTTACTCCTTCACTTTTCATGCAAAATGTAGCATGTGATTTAGTCACCCAGAAAAACACATTTCTATGTGCAATGAAAGGAATCTGCAGCTTTCCAGTATAATTCTCTAAGGCTGTTTTAATACCATAACCCAGAGACAGAATGTGCTGTAAACAATTTGGTCAACCCCAGGCAGAAAATAATCTAATAAATGCTTCAAATATATTTTCAAAATTATTAGTTTAGTCGTATTAGTAGCACTTTTGCCTTTTTGTTCATCTTGTCATAATTTAATTCCCAATCAAGACCAGTAATATTGATACAGACTTCTAATGAAAGCCATTAGTTTCCTAAACTCACATTTTTCCTAGAACTGTACTACTCAGAAGAAGTGCCAAATACCATGACTTTCAGAAATACTGAATCTGGAATAGTTACTGCAAAAGGAAGTAAATGGTAAAATATTTATCATTTAAGAATTCCCATCTGTTTCCTCCTGGTCTCTTCCCTTTCCCGAGGGGAGAACACAGTCCTCAGAAAATGAAATTCTTATTAAATCCTGCGCATGTTTTTAGCACAGAGGTAAGGAAATTAGTTCCTTAATTATTTTGAAAGTTCAACATGAAGACTGAAATTCAACATCATTTAGAAAGCCCAGATAATCCGCAGGCATCCTTCAACCCCTTGCTAATCTCACTGAGAAGAACAGAATTTAAGCTATTTCTTATCCGAAGGGAAGACCCAGTTACAAATGGAAGATGACTGGAACCTCAAAATGCAGATGGATTTTCTCAGTGCTCTAGCGTTTAAATCCAGACTTTTCTTCAAGTAGGAATGCTGGATTCCTGTTCAGAGGAACAGAGGAGTGAACAGGAGCTTCTTGGTAGAGGATCTGAAGCAGGAAAGACTCCTGACCCTCCCTGAAAGCTTCTGTGTACTCAAGAGAGAAGAGAAAATCTATGAGTGGTAGCCAGGTGTTACCAGACAAATAGATCTGGGTGGTCAAGAATAGGCAGCATTTCGTGTTCCAGATGAGGAGGAAGAGGAAAGGCAGAGGAAGAGGACAGGACAAAGTGAGGAATGAGCACACAAGACCTGGCTCCATTCTGTTCTCAAGACCAGGCTTGTCTGCTGTTAAAGAAAGCAGCTGGCAGAAAGCAGCAACGACAACACCAGTGACTTGGTAGAGATGAGGCAGGACTACACAGAGCACGGTGAGGCTGACTGCAAGAAATAAAACTTGGAAAGAATCCAATGACAAAATGGCATTTTAATGCTAAATTATATTGTTGTTGTGCCCCTGAGGAAAAGCTGATACCTGGAGCCCTGCTTTCCACTGAAAAGTAAATCAGTGTGTGACAGTATGTCATTTTAATTGCAGCTTCATTTATTTTTATGCATATGGCAGCCCTGAAGCAGAAGTGGTCACAAACAGTGTGCATGGAAATCCATCCCTCAGGAATCAAACACACACATCACAGTCTAGTTACTGGGGAGCTCATCTGAGCAGAAACAGGAGCAGACGCCTGGTTTTCTTTGACAAGAGAACCATGAGCTGTAAAACTACCACAACTGGCATGACTTACTGAAAAAGAACATTTGTTAGCATCAGTAAAATGCTTCGGAAGACTAACGGCACCACCTAGCAATAAGCCTTCAAAACATTTTTCTATGGCAAGATCTTTTCCAAGTACTTATGTTTCAGGTCTTGGGCAAAGAGTTCCCTATTTTCTCTTTCTTCTAGAAATAGTAACAGATAAATTTGCAGGCACATCCTTGACTTTCCCCAAGAAAATCTCCCTCTCTCCATGGGAACAGTTTGATGACCGCTACCTGTGTAGCTGGGTGAAAGCAGGCGGCCACCCAAGGATAAACCCAGGAATCTAACCATCAGTTGCAGTTTTTGGAAACCTTAACTAAGGATCTTTGACAGGGCAAAGCACTGGAGAAAAGCATTTTGATTACAGTGTAGAGGGCCAGGTTGCTCATGCATGTGCTGTAGGAGGAGAGCTGAGACCCAGAATCAGGCTGCAGCTCATTTCTATTTCTGGTTCTTTAGCAGTTTAGTTGCAAAATCACATCCCAGAGAGTAAAAAACGTGGCAGCTGGCAAATATGATACCATCACATTTGTGCTGAGTCTCTCAGCTCAGGAGCACACGCTGTTGGCCACAGTGTGAAAGGGTGTTGTTATGTGTATAAGAGCCTATGATAAAACAGTGACACACACAACAAAATGTAAATTCCGGGACAATAGAAATCAATTAAAGGTGACAGTCCTTGAGAAATGCTGGCTTGGGAAGTTGTTTACATTTCTGAATTAAATAGAAGATGAGAAGAGGGTGTTTTGTCCCGAGGTTCTCTTCAGGCAGAGATAAGGAAGTGTAGATTAAGGTTAATAAAACCAGGAGTGAACCAAAGAAAACAGGATGCAAAAATATATTCCTCAGAAAAAGGAACATAAGCAGATATTTTGGTGGTTATATAATGATGCTTAATGGAGGAACAGGAATACGGATTTTAAAACTAGGATTTTTTTGCTTTTTCTTTTTTCTGGAAGCTATTTAGCTTTAGGACATACACATTGCTTCACCTTAAAATTACACTGTTGTGCTTTCTTACCCTTTCAATGAATTCCAGGAATGCACACGAACTAGATTCCCTGGCATTTTTAAATTACATTAAAAAAACCCTTTTTGATGTATTAAGAGTAAGAAATTATTTGTTGCTGTTACCTAGAGTTAACACTGTCTTTGAGAAGAAAGAGTATGTCGAGTTGACTGCTAAGACCATAGCTGAGGTTAATCACTGCTATTTTCCTATCAGAAAGAGCAAGATAAGGAGATATTGTTGGTGTTACTCACTAATGGTAGGGTAGATACCAAGCACGATCCTGACCTGGCTTCCTCTTGATTTTGTCATGAACCTTTTGACTAGAAGGGCAGTTTTAATCGATGTTCATGGCAGCATCCAAAGAGGATTATAGTTTGACTCTAAACACTGATATAAAATGAATGGAATTGGCATTGGCTAATGTCTCCCACAAAGCAGCTATGGTTCCCCATGACCACATCACTGCCTTGACACTTTTCCCAGGTTGTCATCAGCAAACACAGTTGCTGCGCTCTCAGGTCTTGCACAAATAGAGATTAAAGAATTATGGTAACAGAATACTTGAAATCCCGGTTTGCATGATTTTGGCTGGCCAGACAGTCCAGTCATAGGTTTACTGTTGTGTAGAATCACAGATTAACAGATTATGGGGTGTCCTGGGGTGTTCCATCCTCTGACACCCAGGAGTTGCCATGGCAACTTTATGACAATAATGCCAAACACCTTTTGTGCAGTATAAAGAAATAGGCAGTAGATCCCAGAGGGTGGCTTTTGGCTTTGAGCTAATTACAAAAACTGCAGGCTGAAGCTGAAAGCAAGAGAAGAGCATGTTTGACCGATTATCAGGATATAATAAAACAGATTAATCCCTTCTGTGACATCTCATCATCTCAAAATCGTGTTATGTTTTACCAGGAAGAGGTTAGCTCAGACTTTCAAATAACATTGATGGAGGAGAGAGATGGTTCAGGAAAAAAGTATAAGATGTCACTTAGAAAACCCCTCATGTCCCAGACAAACTCTGCAAAGAAGATAACTTTGTGATAATTCTTTTTCTTAAACATTAAAACATTATCAAGTTCCTGTTATGTATCAATTTTCTTTATCATATACACACTTCAGTTTAAATAGCCAGATTATTTCTTAGACATGTTTGCAATATAAGAAAGTGAAGTTAAAAAAAATTGGAGTTACAAAGTCAAGCACACAAAGTTAAGAAATGTCACCATTAAAATTGTTTATATAGCTGTAATTCACCATCCACCTCTACATATCTGCATTATCTTTAATTGCACACTGTTTTTCCTCAATCACAACACAGCATAGGCTGCATTCTTTGAGAAAGAGAAGTCCAATTCTTTTTCCTTTTGATTTCCGTTTTCTCAGTTAAGCAGTGTGTAGCCTAATGTATGATTTATTGCATGCTTTTAAAACGCTATCCTGAAGATGTTTCCTCTAACACTTTTCTCTGGTGCCAATCACTATGGCAGCTGAGTCCTGAAGAAATATTAATTTACATTCACAATACAGAGGATTCAGTGAATGGTACTTTCCTCATTTGACAGATGAGAAATGAAGGACTGAAGAGATAATGTACCTCATACCCAGAGGTTTGTGCAGCTCATTCTGAAACATCAAGATCCTAATTTGTTTTGTAATTCTTAGTGTTATATAGCATTTATATGTCTAATGAGGTCAGAAGTAGAAGACTAAACATGCAGACTCTTGCAAATAGCATCTCCGAATACAAAGTTGGATTGACTAGAAATCGAGGACCAGAGAATTAGCATCCAAACATTCCCCAAAGTGAAGATGAGTTGCAGGAACAAACAAACTATATTCAGTCTAAACTCAGCATAAATTGGAATTACATCTCATAAGGTGATTCAGAATTCAGACATCAAGTGCTAAGGATAGCTTAACCTTACAGGTACTACAAATGAACAGCATGTTTCCAGAGCACAGAGCACAGTGCACATAGCATATGCTCAGAAGCACCATGATCCAAGAATTTATATAGGATTACTTTTCTGAGCACCAGTGAAAATGCAAGATGTCAGGAAGACATTGAAATCTTTTGTGGGTATATACCACACTAAATACAGTTGAGTACATATAAATTATTTCAGGTGCATGAATACAATTCCAGAATAAACCATCATAGGTGGTCCCAGACAAATTGCCCAGAGAGGTGGGGTTTTGTTTTATTTTTTTTCCCTAACAGCTAATAATTAAGCTAATAATAGTAATTAAAGCTATTAATTGAGAGATGTAGATTCCAAATCCTCCTTGGCCCAAGGGCACAGGTATCCATTTCTCAAATACAATCCAACAGGTTGTTGAGTGAGCAGATCACATTCCAACTGCTATCAGGAAGTGAGAGCCCTGTTTGGCAGGGTTTGGCTTTCATAACTCATTAAGCCATAGTGAGAAAAACAGAGAGACAGACACACAGATTCATACCACAAAGCAAAAAGGCAGCTGGCTACCTAACCAGTGAGAAGCTGCCCTGGATTCACCAAAGAAAGAGGATGTCTTCTGAAGAGTGACCAGATAATAAGTGCGTGTTGCCTCTCCCTACACAACTATCAAATTAAACAAGCAGGGGGTAGGTTCAAAATTGGTGAAAGGAAGCGGTTTTTTCCGCACTTGACATGTATTTAAGGCAGGGATTTCCTTGCTGCAAGAAATTGTGATAAAAGTTCAAAGAAGAGCTAGAAAAGATGATGGAAGGGAAAAAAAAAACCCCAATGACTGTTATATACAATGACACCATGTCTGGTTCAGGAAATCCCTGAGCAGCAAATTGTTGGAGGCTGGGTAAGTATTGTGTGAAAGGATTGTAGTAGGCTTGACCCATCCTTAAACTCTTCCTGGTGCTCTGCTTCAGTTATTGCTGACAACAGGATGCTGAGCTAGCAGGACCTTTGGCCGTATGGTATCAGACTTCTTGGGTTATAGTCTTTCAGTTTTGACAAAAACCATAAAGAGCACTGGGGACAGTGAACTCTGTTCCTGCCCTTTATATGAAGATTGAGAAGCAGGCTATAAGGGCTGAAGAGATTTGTTGAAAAATATTTGTGACAGTTTCTATCAATGTAGTTTCTTTTGATCAGCCTTCCAGTATTACCTGTTACACAACTTCTTTAAACTACCAGCACATTGCACCATGTAAAAGGACCTTCTTTCTTTTTTCTTCTGTTTCCTTTCCAGCACTTGATTCTTTCCAGGAGTTTTTAATACCTTACCTTGAGCAAGCCCGTCAGATCTGGGCTTGGCTGGTTGGAGCAGCCGTGATTGGAGGCATCATTACTGCTGTGCTCACAGGGCTCATCCTGGCCTGCCGGAAGAAAAGAGGAACTTATGAAGAGATACAGCCCTTGCTCATAGAAAGTGAAGATTACAACAACGTGTCTTATCAGTCCAGTTTCTAGAGGCCTCTGGTAACTCAGTGATGCTACTAAGGTGCTAATCAAGCATGCAGTGTTTGATTCATGCTTGCAAATACCTTGTTGAGGTGTGGTGTATAAGCAGGAGGAGCAGTCTTGCTCCTCAAGCCCCTTGTAACCTTCATGTTGTAGTATCTTATCAGATCCACTCCTACAAACATTTCTCAGATTCAACATAAGTTACCATGCCACCCAAAGAACACCATGTATCTCCTCTTGATTAAATAATGTTCCTATGAAACCAGATCAGTTTGTGCGGTGCTGGCTTTAATGTATAATACTCTGCTCTTTTATTTGCTCTTTCACAGCTGTAGGATCCAATCCGCACCCAAATACATGTGTTTGGTGCTCGGATTTAGTGATAGGTGTCTGACTGCGCCATCAGTGCTACCTCTGTGTTTGAATGTAAGAGCAGAAACAACCCTTTATTTTAGCGAGCAAAATATGTGGTGTCTCTGAGCAGAGTGAATGATCCATAGACACATTTTTCTTCTAAGATAGAAATATTTTCCCTCCAGCTCCTGTAATGTTCTGTTTGTCTTTGACTGAATGCCAGCAGCCACAGAAAGCAGGCTCACAGAAACCACTTCTCACTTGTCTCAAATGCTGCAGTTAGTCATCTTATATATCGGCTTGTATTCAGTGGGAGCTGAGAGGGGTTCAGGAGATGAAACCTAGTCTCACTGTGTCCACCTCTGCTCAGTTTGACTTAACAATCATTTCTATTATGGTTGTCTTTTGGTTGCTTACTATGTATATATTCCATACAAGCAACCCGTACATAACAAAACAAGTTGTGGTGGGTTGACCCTGGCTGAATGCCTACCAAAGCCATTCTATCACTTACCTCCTCAGCTGGACAGGTGAGAGAAAATATAACAAAAGGCTTGTCACTTAAGGACACGGAGATGAC